>OY728135.1:2017973310-2018154983 GCA_963277665.1 Viscum album
AATCAAATAAAGAATTGGATAATTTTGAGGAAACCATTAAATTAAATAACACCACATCATTTGGATCTTCCACCTCAGTAGTAGTGATCACGTAATCTTGTCCTTGCTCCCTTGGCCTTTTCTGAGGTAAGTTTCCTTGGTTCTCGGGACATTCATTTTTATAATGCCCCATTTCTCTACGTCGACGCATGCCGCAAGAGGAGGCCGCGACACAATGTCATGGTGGTCATCGGAGCAGCTAGAATTGGCTGGCCGTGTAAGAGGTGCGGCACACCGTCGCGCACCTCCGTTGAACAAAGGATCACACGACTTGTCATCCATGGAAACTAGATCAAGGCAGCTGGCACACAAGCTGACTGTGGGCGAATCTGTCGCGCGCTGTCACCCACCACTGGAGAGGTCGGCTGGAAGCGAAAGAACCGGCAGGGGTGGGGCGCACCCATGTGGTAGCAGGGTCGTGGCCTGCGTTGGTCACAACAGGATTAGGGGCCACCAAATCAACAGGCAGCCGAAGGATAGGGCACACACCAGTGGCGCACCAGGCAGCAAATCTGCATCCCATTGGCCACAACAATGTGGAAATGCAGCGTCACGTGGCACCTCATTAGGTCGACCCCTATGGGTTGACGCACTGACATGGCTATGCACCATGTTAGCCCTATCCTGAAAAGTTGTGTCTGGGTATCCTTGGAGGCCCATGCCGCCAGGTGGGTGGCACCGCTGAGTTAGCCTAGCGGACCGTCCCACCGCCCAGCGGGCCGACCGGCTACCCAGAGGCCGGACTCGTGGCCCAGCCGGGTCGGACCAGGTTGACCTGGGTCGGGTCAGACCCGAGTCAGTACGGGCCTTCCCAGGTCGATCCGGGTCGGCCCATCCCAAACCGGATCAGGCCTTTCGTACCGAGGTAGATCAGACCCAGACCCAATACCGACCAGTTACAAAAAAGGGCCCTAACTTCTAAACTGAATGTCCGTTTGACTAACTGTCTTTGGATTTTTGATCCTTGGATAAAGGTGGTCTATTTGACTTAATTCATGAGAGTTTTGGAAAAACATTGATTATGACCGGGTTGGATTGCACCAGAATCCAACCGAGCCCTCGGTACTAAAATTCCAATAACGCACAGACCAAGAATCCGATTAACGACCCATCTATTGCATTAGAACCCCTGTGACACGACGTATCATTGGGTTACTTCATTGTGAGACTTCGTGCTGGTTAAGATACGATTGATGGCTTCGGGAGAGTTTTTCACAAGTATGCTACCTACGAAACCCTACGATTGGCTGAGACTTGACGACTACTGATCTTTCGACTCAGAGTGACTCGACAGCCTAGTGGGGAGTGCCTCTGTGTGATGCGGCAGCCCCACGGTGGGTAGCACCTCTGTGTGATGTGGTATACCCATGGTACTCGATAGGATGAGAACCTCAGCAGGAAAATAGGGGGAGTGCCTCTTTGTGACGTGGTTGGCACATGTTGGGAGAACCTCTGTGTGAGGCGACAGACCCACGGTACTCGACGAGAGTTGTACCTCATTAATCCAAGGATAGTGGTAAGTGCCTCACTATGATGCATCAGTCCCATTATACTCGTTAAATGTGGATTTCTCCAGTGGTTGAGGTGTTCGACATTGTGACTGGGAATGTTATTTGTTCCAAGGCTTAGAGAATTTGTGGTTGTCTATCAGCATCCATAGCAATCCTATGGGTTTCATCATCATAATCATGTTTCTATGAGTTGTCTACTTTGTTAGAGATGTGAACCTAATGGAACTGTGTCTATGTCATTGTGATTTATGATTGATTTCTTGCTTTATGATTTTTCGTTTTGAATTTTGAGAGACCTCTGTGGGTCTCGGGGTCCCTAATGAGTAACGTTATACTCACCCCAGCATGGGCAACACCTGTACCTTCTTTTGTCTTGTGCAGATGACGAGCAGCTAGGCTGAGGTTTGAGGGAGCCAGGACTAGGTGGTACATGGAGGAGACAAGCAGACGAGGATTGCAGAGGAGGCGATCTATATCTACCCTTCAGGTAAGATCCTTGGAGGATGACTCTATAGCTATTTTCCTTTTTTCAATTTTACTGTTCCTTTCAGTTGTATTTTTACTTTTCATTTTTACTCGTACTCTCATTTGATCTTGTATTCTGGCCCGTTTTACATTCAGTAATTCTTTTACTGTAGAATTTTACTTCACAGTTGTTTCTTGTTGTGTTCTTAGACCATGTGTTTGAATAGGTTTAAAACAAATGCCTTCCCGATTTAGGGAACATTCCATTCGGTTCTAGTCACCAGCCCCTGGCCTATAAGAAGGTGAGCTTGGGGAGGTCACGACATGGGGCCCGGGGGATGGGTCGTGACATTGTGGTATCAAAGGATTCGGTTCTACTGAAGAACTATGACTCTGATCTTTTCCAAATAGCAATAGTTTTAAGTGTTGTGAGTTTGGTTTTTAGTTCAGGGAGTCCAGTTTTGGTGCAGCGGTTGATGTATCCACACACTAGGAACCTAAATTCTGATTTCCAAGTCAGTTTATGGAAAAACTGATTGCATGTGTTTTTGTTGAGTTTTTTGTGGGATTTCTTTGGAGTCAGCTCACTAGGTATAACTTAGTGACCTTGGTGAAACTATTCATTATTAGTATGTCACCATGTATACAACCATCTAGGATTCTTGAGAGAGTACACGATGATGTCCCATTGAGCGACGAGGCACCGGTGCAGGGCCCTCTTACCATGTTGGCACCTTCGGGTGGTGTACCAGTGGCACCACCACCTGTTGGGTAGCTGTTACCACTAGCTGCACTGGTGGACGGTCCACACCGACTATGTTTGTTTAATATGTTCCAATGGTAGAGGCCTCCTTGGTTTTGAGGCGAGACAGATTCCCAAGTAGCTTAGAATTGGCTGGAGGCCCTGGCTAGAGTTTTACGCCTTGTAGGGATACCAGTTGAGTAGATGGTGATCCTAGCTGCTAGTAGTTTCTTGTATGTGACCATGAGGATGGTGTCCAGGGTAATGAGGATTCAATACTATGACTATTCCCGAGATGGTGACATTGGGTAGTTTTCCGACTATATCACTTCTTGTTGGTCAGTAGTTAAAACTAGTAGTACCGCTACAGAACACGTGTAGGCTTAGTGCCTTACACGTGTTCAACATTAGAAACCTTTTAGGTTTCGAGGGGAGCACGACTCACAGGAAGTTAAGGGCTAGCATTAGGATATGGCTAATAGTTCCCAAGAGCTTCTACAGCTTCGGTATGATGACATGCTGGTAGATGAGTATTCATCGAGGTGTACCGACCATTCCTGGTACTCGATGAATACGATATGATTAGTGCTTTAAGGATTGTACTTCCAAGTGAGGTGTGTCTAAGGACATCTGACCCAGCACTATTCCCCAATGCATTCTTACTTATTTTAGGGTGCTAGAGAGAACCTTTGTGGTTGAATTTTCTTTGTCTGAGAAAATATATCCAGTGAATGTTAGCAATGGAAAGGTTAGAAATCGGCATTAGTCTTAAGGACTTGGGTGTGTAAAATTTTTTGGAAGAGGATGTGATAGGGATAGATGAATCTATAGGGCTACACACGTGGAATCAGGGCCAGGAGAGTAGCATGAGGTTGTGTACATTTGAACATGTAACAACCACCCCACCTTTGAGGTCCTCACCAGGCTCAGGGAGTTAAAGGATATGGGAAGGGTGTAGTTGCGTGCAGTCAAGGAGTACGACCCTAGGGATCTAGTAGTTATTCGAGGTACGGTTTTTTTCTACTACAAGCTACCGTATTAATATACATAGGTACCAATCATTTCTTCCTTTAACAAATCTTATCTAAGACCTAGAGTTTCGAGTTAAACAGTTGACTTGACCCTCACATTTGGAGATACCTTTGGGAGGAGACTCGATAATCACACTTATGTCGATGGAGTGATCTGACCATTAAGGTGAGAGTTTCGGTTGGATCCTCCTGGTGTTAGTGTCGAGGCCTTAAGATGTCATTTTGGGTATAGACTGGATATCCATAGGTCATACTTAGATTTACATTATTAGGAAAAAAGGTTGTGATTTATCTAAAATGTTGTAATGGGGATTTACTTGGTCGGTGAAATAAAACCAAGAAACAGAGGGTAAACTCATACAATGGATGGTGCAACCCGTTACTATTGAGTCATCCATCCTTACCCTTGAGGTAGTAGGAGTTTTCAGTTTTCAGTTCCCAACATTAGTGGAAGATTTTGAGGACATATTTTCAAAAGGTGTTTCTAGGGTTACCTCCCCGAAAGGAGAGGGACTTCTGCTTTGGCTAGTTACTACTAAAGATTTGTACCTATTTTATTTAGAGTAGAGGCACCCATATTAGTATTAACAATGAATGGGGATACATTCTTGTGGAAAAAGAAGTTTCAGAATAGATTTTAGGAGATGAGACAGAGACTGATGAGTGCCCCTATCATGAGGCTACCCGAAGAGGTCATTGAGTTTGTAGTCTACTTAGATGCCTCAGGGACCAGACTAGGTTATTTTATAATGCAGGAGCAGGCAGTGATCGCCTATGGTTCACGGAAGTTGTGAAATCATAAGCATCACTACACTACCCATGACCTAGAGTTAGCATCAGTTGTCTTTGCACTGAAGATGTGGTGACACTACTTAATGGTTGAATAGTTTACTGTTTACTATGATCACAAGAGTCTTGGGTGTATCTTATCACAGAAGGCCCTATACCAGAGACAATGATGATGGATAGAGTTAATCTAGGACTATGAACTTTAGATAGTCTATACTTCTAGGAAGGGGATCATGGTAGTAGACACACTCAGTAGGAGATCAGTTCTACATTTGTTGAGTGAGGCATAAGAGAAGCTAGTTGCGCTATGGATATCCTTTGTGGATAAAGATGGAGCAGCTTACCACACCATTCTATGACTGTCACTCAACCAATTATTCGGTGAATTCAAGAGACACAGTTTGAGATGGTGACTATGAGGCTTGACATGCTCAGATATCCTCAGGACGGTCTCCTGAAAGATTTTATGAATGTGGGGAGCACGTCATCCTCTACATAGGATGCACCATGGTAATAGTTATTCATTGGGAGGAGGTGTTGAGGGAGTTCTATACATCCTCTTTAACGGTACATCCTAGAGTGGAGAAGATGTACCAGGACCTCCAGCGTCAGTACTGATGGACAGAGATGAATAAAGTAGTGGTAGAGTTTTTTTCCTGATGCCTCACTTGTTTGCATGTGAAAACTTATTAGATCTGGTAAAAGTCTTTTGCTGACAAAATGAGGGAGACCATGTCTTCATATGGGTCTCACTTCAATGAGGTATGTGGAGATTTGGTCGGGGTGACAAGTTATCTCCAAGGATAATCAGACCTTTCTAGCTTCTCAACTGAGTGAGCATGAGGGAATACCATTTATCTCTTTCCACACAGATGCACTGGGTTCATAATGTTTTCCACGTGTCACAGCGGATGAGATGCATCCATGATCTATCACATGTTATCAACTAGGGTGATTTGATCTTTGATGATGGGGTGACTTTTACAGTGTTCCTGGTGGAGATAGAGGATCAAAAAGAGAGAATACATTTTGGATGGTTGATCCCTCTTGTGCGAGTTTAGTGGTAGAACAGGGACCAACATGAGATTAAATGGGAGTGGGAGGCTCATATTTATGCTCAGTACACTCATTTGTTTGATTTTCCTTTTTTTGGATTTCGAGGATGTAAATACCTATGATGGGGAGAATGAAATGTATTGGAATTTTATTATAAATTTTTTTAATTATATGAAATTATTTCGAGATAGTGAAATTTGACGGTACGCGATTCCGAGTCCCGGAGTGCCCGGAATGATTCTTTGATGTTTTGTTAAGCTTTAATTAGCACATTTAAGCAGTTTTCCTTAAAATGTGTAATAACTTTTAAACGGATTCCTGGATCAGAAATGATAGGGTACCTTTGTGCTCATGATGGCGGATTTACCCTAGGCATGGCATAAGTTTAGTCGGCGCTCGCGTCCAGTGGTAAATCCCAAAAATGGTATAACCGTAAATAAAATTAATAAATAAAATTATTTTTTTTATCAAATTATTATAATTAGCGAACAATGACTTGAATTAAAAATATAAGACCACCACTAAACTCATTATTACACGTTCTATTTAGGAAGATACTATCATTGGATGATGTGGTCCACCTATGAATGTTAGTTTTTGTCCATATATAAAATAATTAAGTGACAATTATTTTATTGTAAAATCCGTAGCTTCTAAATGGTAACACGGATGGAAAATCCAATAGTACTGTTGATTTTGTTGGAGCGTTTTCTCCTTAGGTGAAGCCTAACATCGAGCGGCATGGGTCAGGGGTGAATGTAATTAATTTATTTAATTTTTATTATGGTACGTTTGGTAAATGAGTGAGCGGAATATTCTAACTTTTGAACTAGTGCTTGGATTAAAAATACGAGGGCACCGTTGAATCTACATTATCAGGATTCACTTAAGGAGGACATTACATTGACTATAGTTGGTCCAGATAAAAAGTTATTTCTTTTGAATTTTTAAATGAAATGAAATAAAATAAAATTATTATTTTATTTCATATCCTTCAAGGAACATGAAATGGGGTCGTGCAAGTGATGTGGAAAGACAATAAATGGATTGACCTGCCATCCCTAAGTAACGATGTCGTTGAGAAATTTGAATGCTTTATAATTGATGAGACCCATTAAATTCAAACATCATTTATTACCCTCCCCCTCTCATATATATATGGATCTTGGGGAGGGGTATCGGCACAACTTCACCAAGAAATGTAGTGTTGAAGGCGCACCACGACAACGGACCCTTTGACGATGGAGTTGAACCCAACGAGAGGTGACAGACGACACGGAAACATGAACTAGAGGACGACGCACTAGGGGGTCAGGGGGATTCCCATCGGGTTGGGGGTCTATCCAAGGGGGTAGTGGTGTCTGGGGGGTGGGGGATGTCCATGGGGGTTGGGGGTTGTCCATGGGGGTGGGGGTCCTGGGGGTGGTGAGGGTGTCCAAGGGTGGGGTGGTGCCCATGGGGTGGAGGGGATGTCTTGGGGGTTGGGGCTATCCATGGGGGTAGGGGTGTCCGGGGGTGGGGGTTGTCCAGGGGAGGGGCTGTCTAAGGGTGGGGTGGTGCCCATTGGAAATGGAAGGATAGTGTCTTGCAGACACCATTGTTTGATTATGCACATTATTCCCTAACATCTCTATATACGTTGCCCAAAAAATGGCCAGTCAACCAAATGCTTATTTGTCCTCAAGAGAGGTTGTTCCTACTTCTATACAACCATTGGCCTCTTAAGCCTTACATTATTCCTCGTAAATCATGGGCTTCAGAATCATGGTTTACACCTTCCTCCCATTCTCATGTTCGAGGTGTATCATAAATATCACGTCTTGACTATATCATATTTATGCATGATCCCTTTGATATTTTTTCACTAAAATATTACATTAATCTATGATGTTAACTTCACTTCCACAAGACATAAAACATAATGGACCCAAAATAGATATCTCTTTCACATCGATTCACCCATGTCCTCATAGCATGATGTTAAACAGCATGTCCTATAATTTCTCTTTCTTTTTATCATTCTATCCCAAGGGGGTTGATTTAAACCATTTTCTCCACTGGTTTGTCAGATCAGGAATAGATCATGTGTGATTTGGAATTTTAGCAAGGTACACCCCACAGGGTCAAGGATAATTAATTTAAAATGAATGATCCTATTGGAATGACATTGGAAAGAATATTAGTGTTTCCCCTTTTTATTTGGAAACCTAGGGTCCTAATTATGTGGAATTAAACTGAAAGTTACCCCAAATATATGAAACTTCCCCTCCCATGCCTATTAATCAAACCTAGGTTGGGTGTCTAATATCTAGGTTCCAAGATCTCCTAACATGGTACCAGCCCTGCTAAGGGAGTCAAAATGTACTGCCCCACATACGGGTCAAATCACTATAGAGATACTCATAATTATATGAATAATCAAGGCCTGATTTTTTTTATATGTCCAAACCAACATTTTACATTCCTAAAACATCATTCATTGAGTGATCTGGGATCATCATAATCCTTCATTTCCATCAAGAATGAAATGTTAGTGTCTTATGGACAACTTTGTTTGACCATGTATATTATGCCCCATCAGATCTATATTTGTTGCACACAGAAATGGTATTTCAAAAAAATTAAAATTCATTCCCAAGAGAGGATTTTCCTACTTCTGTACACTTAATGGATTCTAATCCCTATGTCATTTCTCCAGATCCAAGATCCCTTAAGACCATGGTTTACACTCTCCTCCCTACCAACGTCCTGGACATGTCAATACATCCTGGCACCATTACCCTCCAATTACCCAAGGCATATATATCAATGTCCTAATCACATAAATTTTAACTACATGATACTCAATAATCAGTATTAACCCTTTGTCCAGGTTATACCAAAAGGTATTTCCCATTATTTTCTTGTGCCCTAAATGTCTTCTCATAGAGAAATTTGAAACATGCCCCATCTTATTATTGAATATGCATCCAAAATAAAAACTCCTGATCAATATGTGCAAATCAGATCCACATAATGATAAATGTAGAAAACAATTAGGTATAGCTCGATTCCTACCCTCATAGGATACATAGTGACATTAGATCTCACATTTCGGGTCTAGTCATGAAAAAGGATTGTATTGTCCCTACATGCACAAGGGCCAAACCTGCGTAAGGAGCTAATCCCGCTAGATGGTATAATGATACCTCCACTTTCTCTAGGCCTTCCTAGTAATTTTCTACCTAGAGTACTCCCTTTAATGTTCAGGAAGGACCCTTTTCACGAGTCATAATCTATTTCCAAAAGGATGGAATCTCCATAATCCTCCATGGACATTGGATATGGATGTTTAGTGACCTATAGACACCTTTTCATGACTACGAGCATTATGCTTGATAGCTTGACATACACTACCAAAAAAAATAATTTCAACCAATGGTAAATTTATCTTCAGGAGCATCTCTTCCTATCTCATTACACCTCTATGATGTCTATATCTCACCTCATTCCCCGGTTTTGGAAACCCCTCAGATTTTGATTATCATATTTCTCCCATTCAATTCCTAAAGATGAAGGATGTTCCTGGTCAATATAATATGGGAAATGATGAATCCTTTACCCTCCTCTAGTCCTTTTAATATAATTTTGAAAAAGAAGTCCCAATATTCCTAGCTACGTGACATTAAACTACACCATTCATCATCGCTTATTTACAGAAGAAAAATGTTCTAGGGAGTGGGTTTTCTTCTAAATTTGATACAAATTTACATGTTCCTTTAAGATGTCATTACTTCTATAGTTCACCCAAAATGGACCTCGATATAAAAAAAATCCTAAAATTCTATACGAATTTCTTGGCCATCAGAAATAGATGGCCAGTATCCCATGATCACCTTTTCTTGACTATGTATACAATGCTCCTGCGGCTCGACATTTGTTTCCCATAACAATAGTATGTCAACCAAAGGTAAATTCGTCCTCAAGAGAGGATTTTCATATATCTATTTTCCTTATAGATTCTATGCCCCATATAACATCCTATATTTCTAAATCGAATGCCAGGGTGAAAATGAATCCCCCATCCATGTCAAAAAGTTGTCGGGAGATTCTTGATTAATGAGTCATAAATTGGGACCCTTTCCCGACATTTCACGGTAAAATATTTTCAACATAAAATGAAATTAATTATAATCTAGTTTTCATGAAATTAAAATTACCACAAAAAGAGACACAGAACTCAGCAGGATGAAATCCAGAAAAAGGAATCCTAGACAACAGTTGAGTACTCGCTTGCTAAACCTATGCTACATACAATTTCGAAAAAACATCAGGAAATTGAAAAAAATAATCACGATGGAGAAAGCTAGTTAGGTAAAAAACTGGCAATGGGTGGCCTAAAAAATTTCTTTTTATACCCACTGAGACCACACCATAACAAGATTTGGAAAAAATTAGAGTGATAAGAAAAAAAATGGTATGTAGGTTTTTTGCATGAGTCCCTAGCAATAGTCAATCTAAGTTTGCTGAGTCCCTCAACTCCAGAGAAAATAGAGAATTATTTGATTAATTTAATTTTCATACCCCATATTGTAATTAAAATTGATATCTGGTTGAGATTATGGTTTAAAATGCAGTTGATCATTAGTGATTAATATTGCAGGAAATGGTAAAATAGGAACACTAGAAAGAAAAATGATTCTGTATTTTTAAGAAGTGAAAATGGAGGGGAAATCAATAATCAAGAGTCTCTCCCCAATGTCAAAAAAATGGTGGTATAGGGTATCCCAATGGATTAAAACATTTCATGACTCACTATTTCTAGTAGGTCAATAAGATCCCGACGAGGGCTATCAAAGGCCTATTCCAAAGCAGCCCTCTATTCATTTTCAACTTCAACCATTGGGTTTACTCACTTAATAACCATCCATAGGTATCACCATTTTTGTTGGATGTCCTCATAATTATCAGTTCATGATTCCAGTTGTGTTTTTTGTCTTGTTATGTGATCATGTCACTCACGTAATTCCTCCATCTAGGAAATCACTTGGTCATGATCACTAGCATCCTCGGAATCAAGATGATGTAACTCATTATTAATATCTCCAAAAGTCTGATCTTGGTGTTTATAAGCATTGAACCAAGTGATATCACCTTCTCAATAAGTGATATCCTCTGGATCTATAAAAATTTGGTGCACAAGGAGATGCAGGTGTCGGTAATCAATGTCACCTTATCCCATTTTGACATATAGTCATCAAAATTTATCCACCTCATTAGAAAAAATATGTCAGAGAATTATCCAATGAATGAGTATGGATTTTATGACATTCCCTATTTCTCATATCTCGGTGCCTCCTAGTATCATTGGAATCTTAGTCATCCTCCACAGTGATAGGTATGAAATGAGGAAGCATCATTACAATAGACCGAAGTGCCCTAAGCTCAATCACCCAGGTAGGGAGATTTTCCCTACGAATAGAAAGTTTATCCTATGGGACTAAATGAGGAGGGATGGTAGTAACATCTGGAAATGCAGGGGATGTCCCACTTCGACTAGATTCGGTATGAACACCGACCACATCAGTTGAAGGTACAAGGTCTGTGTCGTTTTCCAAAGAAATGTGTTGTGTGGGTAAAGCCCCTTCAAAATGCATGGGACAGAGGGTAGAATGACTTACCACCATAGGGGGGATGGATAGTACAACATGCACGGTTGGGAAAAGATTAGAAATATCCAACAATCTCAGAACTTGTCGAACTGGCCTTCCCAATGTTTATCAGGATAGTAAGCTAACCAAAATCGGTCTTACTCTAATGGAAGTTATGTTGAGGATATTGTAAGGGGAATAAGGACTTCTGCATTTTCATCCTCCGATGTCATGGCCAACCACAATTGGAGAATAATCCTGGTATGAGATTCCCTCTTAACCAGAATATAAGGGAGAGGGGTGACCTGTTGAAGGAATACAAATTTCCAGAAAACTCTAAGGATTGTAGGGTTCACTGATGGTTACCATGTCTATGAAAGCATATAAAACTACATCTTGAAGTAAAATTATTTATGAACTCTCTTCCGAAGATCCCATTCTGTTATCCATCACCAATCTATAGGGCGCAATGTATGGTGTGAATGAAAATTGAGAAATATAACTCAATACTTTTATTTCATCATCAAAACTCAATTATTGGGGATGAATGAGGACAATATTGAAAAGAGCTGGGAAAAAGTTGGATTGAGGAACCCTTGAAGTCTATCAATAATCATATCTAGGGAAATTCTATTCCATCTGGACATACAAAAATTGAAACATCACACAAATAAGATGTGGAGGTTTCCCTTACAGTATCTATAATAATAGTTCATAGATTTGTGTGAGGGTAGGGACCACCAATTTAAAGGGTTGTCCCTCTAACAATGTAGCTTTCATAATTAGATTGAAAGCCCTAACATCGGTATAAACATCACAGGAGGGGAAGGGTCACCCACTCTAGCACATAGCAAAGAAACCCGCTAATTTTAGATTAGAAGGTTTGTGTGGCCCAACTTTGTATCCCCAAGTGTCCTACCAACCTACCTTGAGGGTAGAGTAGTACGATCATAGGATATTCGGTGATTGTTGAGTGTTATGAGTTCAGTTGTAGAGAAGCATCATCCTCAAACAATTTGCCTTCAAGAATAGCCTGATCCAAGGGTCGAATGAAATAAAAGAATGAGCATGGAGGGTTTTATTGAGTAATCCCACTTCAATAAAAATTAAATTATTTCTAGTGGGGATACTTGTTCGATATTCCCCTAGTAATTGGAAGATGGAACAAACTCATTATACAAGTTTCCACGAATGGGAATACCTTTAAGTTGATGGATTCCCCATGAACTAATCCCCACCTCCCTGTGCAATTTGTTGATGTTTTTGATGCTTCAACACCAATCGATAACAGGTTCCAGAAATATCACATTGGGTGAATTGTTTTCTAATTGGGAATCCCATGTTCCCTGATAGAATTTTACTACTTCCAATAGGAAAGGGGACTCTAAAAAATCAGATGCATTCAGAATGCCCAGGCCCACTCATTAGAGATGCATCCTACGGATCTCAATTTTCATTTTCTACTCCATCGACCATTGGAATTCTCTCAGAAAATATTGACCGTGGATTGGTATTCTGAGTGGACCAACCTAAAAGAGGTGTTATGAAGAAAATTATTTCTTTGATTCCCTGAATAGTCTTTTAGTGAGAACTCTTTCTCCTGAGTTGAAGAATTTACAAGTTATTCTTGATCATGCCCTTGGGATTAATTGAGATTAATAATAGGGAAAATAGAGATTAGCCAATGGAAATAGGACATCATCTTGGAGGCTGGAGTTGTAAAGCGTCAACTGGATAGATATCAGATAGGCTGTGAGCTCTGTAAAAATAAGGTCTCTAAGAATACCCTATTGAGTTGTGGTGTAGGATAAAAGGTCATCTTTGGAATTTTCAACCATATATTCCCTCCTATATATTTATTATTTAGAGATTAGAGGGAGATCCATTTCATCCAGAAGAACAAAAAGAACACATAAATGATCAGTCTAGTTAAAATGATTAGGGAAAAAGGCCAACAAATGGAAAAGAACCAAAAAAGTATGCCAAATGAAAGGCTTTGTGTACTGAAACCTTGGAATGGTTTGCGGAATATATTCCTCATGCACCGATGGTAAGAGAAATGCCCCACGAGACATTGGTCCACGAAGCATTGGCCAGCGAGTTGATCAGTTTTCCAAATAGGGAAGTTGTGTACCTAGCCTCACTATGTAGATATTAGAACCTCATAGTTCAAAGATTTTAAGACCAATTTATAAATTTAAAAGTTTAGTTTTTTGAATTATAGTTATGTTTATGGGATAGGAGAGTCAGGTAGCAGTTAATACTTGGAAATTAGAATATAAATTTTATGTTTTACATTCTAGTTCGTGGATTCCAAGGATGTATAGTAGATGAAGGTGACTATGAGGATTTCACAGTTCGCCAAACCCAACATACAGTTCACGAATGAATAATTTTGTGAAGGAGTTGGTATATGGACGCCAAAAAAGCTAAGATAACTTTATTGAGAACTATTTTATAGGAAACCAGCTAAAAGAAAAATGACTTGGCCCCCCTATATATAGGGTTGGTCACCACAATGAGTCCACCTTTTTTCCACAAACCCATTCAAAACGGGACCATATTTTACATCATAATAGACTTCTATTTGTTTTGACTGAACTCCATTATGATGGGGTAATTTTTAGGGTCTCAAAAAATATACAATGGGAATGAAAATACTCCCACAAAAATTATAATAGAAAGATTTGCATTTTGGGATGAAAATTGGTGGAGAAGATTAATGAAAAACTATTTGGAAAAGGAACCAAACTGTTCCACTTACATGTTACCTGGAATGGTCCATGGAAGATTCACACCATGAACCAAGCGGTACATAGATAACCTATGAAACATTGTCCAACAAAGTGTAGTCTAGAAAACCAATTCATTCATGAATGAGATCATAATAGATAACCAAGGTGCCACAAGATTTGTAGTTGGTGAAAACACGACAGAGAAATAAGTCCCAACATATCATCCTCGCAGACTGAGAAGTTTGTAGATGGGGAGAACAAGTAGCATCCCTCAAACAAAATCGTTCAAAGGATTGAGGTGGTAATTTCTACTCCCACAAACCATAACATTCTATGAATCGGCTGACCAAGTTGTCTTCAGGTCGGATGATCCCTCCACAGTCTTCCAAAGAAGGTAATGTGTTCCCATAGATACAGCTTCACCGATACTCTATAAAAGGACCACCAGTGGAACAAGAAAAGGGGAATAAGTGGAAAGGAATGGATAGTACACTGATGGATTCTAGAAACCGATTTAAATTTAACACTAGATAATTGATACTTTAATCATTCTGAGATTTTGAATGGAAGACATGAAAAGAAAATGAATGATGAAGGACAAAAAACAATTTTCTTGTATTTATAAACCCATCATGAACCATAAAAATGACAAAAATTAATAATAATCAATATTCCGTGAATTAATTAGAGAACCTTGAACCATAGGCCCTGAGAAAATAAGATTCCCATGATCTGTAGGTATAGTTCCCCTCCTTTAGTCTGATGAACCACGTGGTGCACCACTATGTGGACAGGACCCTGCACCACATAGAACCATGCTATAGGGATGAAACCTGAGACCACATACCACCATAGTACATGGAGGCTCACATATAGGTCCATAAACAACATCGGTATGTAGACGACCACTTCACTCATATAGTAGTATACTATGTAGGGAATCCCACATCCTGCATGAGAAAATGGTACATGGAATGGGGTGCCTTTGGGTTTTCCACCTTCCTACTCAAATCTATCCTTCCATTACCATCATTCCCTCTATGGCCACTCTACTAACCAGTCCACTAACATCAGTACAAATCCTCTTCCAAATCCACTGAACTCATATGACTAGACTGACTAGTGCATCAACATTCCCTTATTATTAATCCTACTTGAGGTTTAGTAGAGGTGCAAAGGCAGTTCCCACAACAATTCAGACCCCTAAGACATCATCAAGTCTACATTCTCAAGGTAACCTGGAGTCCAACCTTGGGGTGCTAATGTAAACATACCCACTATAAAAATCAAAGGTAATCACTATATTTTCCATTAAATAAATGAATGTGACAAGCCAAAAGGATCATACTTAATTCCCCTTTTAAGAGGAGCAATGCATCTCCCCTTCTCTATAACTCATTTTAGGGCACTCCACCTAAGGTAAGTCCCGAGAATATTTATGGGAGGTGGAACATTCTCCCCCATTTATGTCAATATTTGGATCTGTCCAGATATCTTACCAGAAATGACTATCTGGTATATCAACATGGGTGAGGGGATGGAACATTCAAATCCCCTTTCCCTCTCCCATTAGGCTCATAAATGTTCCATCATCCACCATCATCCCCTTTCATTTACCTCCGTGGAGAACATAAATTTCACCATTGGTGAATCATTCACATATTCTTGTTTCTCATAATGAGCATAAATCACGTGGTCTTAGAGGTCTGTGACGATACAATATTCATACAACCCATTCATGAACTACAAGAACTCAAATTACCAACACAACTGGGATATGTAATAATCCTTTATCTAGGCCCGAGCTCCATATCATCTCATCCATGAAATAAGAGATCATACCCCCTAAAATGGGAATCTCCCATGTGTAAGCCCAAATAAAGTCACAACCCATGATTGAACTACTAGAACTCTAATTCCTACTCCAATTAGGATATGTAGTATTCCAACCAAAAGGGCTGAGCTCAAGGGACATTCTCCTTAAAATTCATTCCCAGTAATAATTCCCCCCGACTCACTAGGGTATCCTCTTTTGGAATAATCCCTAATGTGACTCATTTAATAAATGCATCCTCTATGGTATATGACCCAAAATTATCCAAACTATGAGGGATTTGATTTCCAACTAACTTTGATATGTAAGAATCCTCCTAGAGGTCCAAACCCAATACCCAAACCACCCTAGTGTTCACCGGTCCACATCCATGGTAGGTTCATATACACCCATGAGACCATGCCTCCTCGGATCATCCATGGCCACTTTGGTGTAAGTCCCACATTAAATCTTGGCTTGTAATCCTTCTCCTATACATCATTTCCACATGATGTTAAACTACATGGATGGATCCACATTTCATGAACTTAATAGGTGATGTTTCCAGTTAGGTGGCACCGAAGTATGTGGGTTCTCATTCCCCAAATGATGATACATAGAAATCCCATATCATGGGTTCAATCCTGATATGAAAGAAAACTCCAAAAACCTTTAATGATGATAAACTCTAGAGCGCCTCATCGTATAGGCATAATATAGAATTGTCTCAACAATTCCAAACTGATGCACATATGTGGTTAATCTTTCAACCCAGGGGTAACCCACCAAAACATTCTTGGTAAAAACCATGTATTCATGAACATATAAAAATTTATTAAATCTATACGAGAGTCCCAAAGTAGGCTATAATCCCCCCCCCCAAAGGTTGTGATGAGATTCACCACCCATCCTCTAGACCAATGGATCACATAAGTGTCATTGGAGAAATATTTATCCAAAGAGCACTAGACTTTGGAAATTAGGTCAATTATTCAACGATAACAAGGCCTTTTGGCATTTCTGCCTCCATGAATAAACATCTTGGAGACCATCTGAGGACATCATACCTGATGCGGACCAATTGAACACAGACTCAACCCCTTGCAATCATCTGCCTAGATCATTCAATTGTGGCACCTTATTTACAATATATAAATGAATACACTACACAGTCCTAGTGAAACCATCTCTCAAAAAAAAATTACAATGTGAATTGGGTCCAATTGAAAAGGTAAAAAAACACGAGACTCTATAATTACAGACACTCAGCTGCTATACGTCAGAACATTCCATCCACCCTGGTACGATGTAAATTGGGTTGAAATAGGGATTCAATAGTATGACTTTATTTTGGTACTTTCCAATACAAAATGCACTGTAATACATGAAATTTCATAATTACTATTTGTTTGTGGGTTTATACCCAAATTTGGGAAATTGATTTGTGATTCATGTTTATTAGTTATATTTTTTCCATTCTTTCTATTTTATCAATTGTGGATTAATCTATGGATAACTGTATAGTATCCTCATGTGTATCACCAGGCCGTTTCTTCTAGTTGGTATCATTTAGAATATGGGGAGGTTTCTATGAGGTTATGTTGCACACTAGCTTGGCGCACCGGTTTAGTGACGTCTGGGACAGGGCGTTACAAAGTGGTATTAGTGGATTCATTAATATTATTTATTTTATTTTTGGAATTTATATAGGATATTATGATGTTTCATGCCTTGTTGGTGAGATCTTGTATGGGGTTAGCTAAACCATGTGTTGGGGAAAACTCATGTACCTAGGGTGGTACTATTTTCCTATACATTTTTGGTCATTGTGGAATGCTATTCGGCATTGGGTGATTCACTTTACGTGTGATTTTATTATTTTATAGAATTGTTCTTATCTCCAATGATGGTATAATGTTATTCATGCATTTATAATTTTAGTAACATAGTGATATCTTTGACATACATCATGTTAGTAATAGATGGGAAAACATATTGTGGTCTCGTATGGGAATTAGAAATGAAATTTGGATCTATTGTAAATCATATGGAAAATATGCCTAAGAAAAATATTATAGCTATATAATAATTGAAAGACATTTTTGAATTGTTAAAAATAGTTCCTAATAAGAATATTTTATGTATTTGATTAATTAAAGGATTATAAATGAAAGGGTTTGGTTTGGTGTATAATGTGTATTTGAAATGTGGGAGTATTATTTCCCTATATTAGCTATGACACGTTGTGGGGATGGTTGAGGGTAGTGATAGATATGAGATCATGTCCATTGGGATAGTGTTTGAAGAGTGGGTTGTTTATGCCTGGTTGGGATAATGTTTTGTGTAAAATGTGGAAATTATATGTTTAGTGATTTGAGATGTGTGTTTAAAATTATATAGATATTACACCACGATGAGGCCCACTGGTTGGGATATATGAGGATATCACCAAGAATTATCCTCCAATTGTGGATCAAGATCCTCCATTGGTTCTAGGAAATAGAGAGTATGAGTAGTTCCATGCAATAATTTATTATTTAATGTTGTTTTTTGAGAAAGATTATGTGTGGGATTTGTTGATTATGTTTGACCTAACTAGAGAGTTTCAATTACATCACCCTACATTGTCTATAGAATAGGGTGGACCTAAGGTAGCCTAGTTCTATATATAGTCCATCCGAAAGGTTTTGGAAGAAATATAGGCCCCTCCTAAGAATAATGTCACATTGAAATCTTATATGTTGCGAGAACTATTGAAGCACTGGTTGGATATTCCAGTTCAAATTTATAAGGTAGATGGTATATGATGTAAATAATTCCAAGAAATATTTCTAGAATAATTCTCTCAAGAGACACTAATATTGGAGAAGTTTGTATATTTTATGAGGTTGACTTAGGGGACAATATTCATGATGGATTATTCATAACACTTCACTAACATGAAAAATATTCCCAACATTGGTGGGGGATGAGGCAGCTACCGCAAGATGTTTTCAAGATATAATTGGATATGTGATGAAGTCCAAGGTAAATATAGTCTATTTAAATAGGCATTATAAGGATGTGGATCAGGCTATCATTTCATATGGGAACCTCAAGGATGATTCAATGGGTGTACATGTGGTTTAATTTGGGCAGTCCATTCATAGATCTCTTGATAGTAGAAAGTTTCATTTCGATGGTTTTCACTAGGGAAATTGTGGAAAGAGTTACCGGGCATGAAGATTGATCTCCCAGGGTTGTGACCCAGTATTACGTTATTAGTGAAATATGCTAGGACACATGTGTGGTCAATGTCCTTAAACACCTGTTGAGTGGATAGGTTAAAACATTATAGGAAATGTGGAGAGGTTTTGTAGGAACCCTCGGTGGGTGGGTGGTGATGTAGGGTGAAGATATCTATATAGTCGGGGAAGGGGGTCTACTAACCCATATCAGGTAGGTGGTCAAATTTCTACTGGACATACCAGTTAGGGATACAAATTTGGAAATTCATGACAAGATCAACCTTATCAGTAGATTAGTATAACACTAGGAGGTCAGACTAGATCCCTAGGTAGAGGGGTAGGTTAGCTTCATGCGGTTCACCCTGCTCTAGGTGGTAGTGAGTTAGGTCCATTGACAATTCAAGGTAAGAATCTTGTATTTACAAAACAAATTGTGATTTATTTGATAAATTTTCCTCAAATTATATTAAATATATTAATTTTGTGAGAGTGTTGTTTTTTGTGGTGAGATCTATGTTTCACGTTTGTTTGATAGACACATAATTAAGAGTACGAGAAAAAAAATATCTGCCAATCTAAGGAATTTGACTTGAGGATTGTGGGTACCACTTCTTTAGGTATTGTTTATCATCAAGATTACTTGTTTTAATTTGATACAAGGAATGAACTTATTGTTTACATACAAGGAACATTTTTGTTGTTATCATTGGATAGTTAGTTTCGAATCTTCTGAAGGTGAAACTTATCCTCACGGTGGGGAATGAGATATTTAAGCAGGTCGTATAGGAATAGTTCTTAAGAAGATTGGTGAACTCAAAACCCATGGGGTAGGTATTATTCTTGAAAATGGGAGAGTATAGATATATATTTTTCCTCATATGGTATATTGGTTTCTAGAAATGTTTCCCAGAGACTTCTCCGGGCTACTACCTAAGAGATTAATTGATTTAATGATTGAGTTGATTGCAAGTGTGGAGTCAAATTGTATTATTCCATATAGGATAACACCATTAGATATTCAAGGGATTAAAACTGAATCAGATAAATTGTATAATAAGGGCTTTATTCATCCAAGTAGGTCATTGTTCCCCTTGGAGTTTGTGCCTCATGTTGAATTTCTATTTTTAAATACTTTACTGTGGGTTCTTTTGTGGAACTGGAAACAACCAATGGTTCTATAATCAGAGTGACCTTCTCCCCAAATTCAGGCACTCATTATGTATTTTTTCCAATGATGCCTAAAAACTCAAATTGGTTGAGAGGATGGGTGGTCAGGCCATCACACCCTTTTGGGGGTAACATCGTAGCTTTTAAAGTCATGTGATAGGTACCCAATCATATATTTTATTTTCATGCAGAAAGGAAATATAAGTTGAAGTTTCCAAAAAAATGTTTGGTGTGGGACTTATATAGATGTTTCCCTAGGGTAGCTGGAGGGAAGATATATTGTCATGTCGAATTAACCACTACTGGCAATGTGGCCCAGAGAAAATAAGGGTTAATTCGGAGTGTTGGGTTTGGACCTCAGGGAGGTTTCCTACATGTCCCATATAGAATGGAAACAAACCCCTCATAGATCAGTGGTGATTACATATGACTATAGAGGCCCTCAAGGTTTATCTCGTAGGGGATTATTCTATATTGAGATGGTTATGTTGGGGATTATTCTAAAAAAGAATTCACTGATTTAAGGGAATTATTATTGGGGCATACTCTTGAGGATGATTACCATTGAGGGGTATGGTTTCCCATCTCATGGATGATATGGAATAGAGATCAGAACTCAAAAAAGAGTCCTACATATCCCATTTATAGTGGGAAGTAGAGTTCTCGTAGTTCATTAGATCACATGGATCATGATAATTTCATGATCATCATTTATATATAAGACCACGTGAGTAATTATAGATGTGATAAACAAGGGGAAACAGAAGATACAAAAAAATACACTTCTGTTCCTCCACTGGTGGATGAGGATTGAGTGAAGGTGGAAAATGTAAGGTCTATAACATTACCTCTCTCCACTTTAACCAGTTATATGAATAGGTTATAGAGACTAAGGAGGAAAAGCATCATGAGATAGGGGAGAGTGATCGGGTTCCCATCTACTCTCTGACCCAATGTATAGGTGGCAAAGAGGAGCAAGATTGAAACCTCATTCAAGAAAGGCTATCTAATTACTCTAGGAGGGATTCCCTAATGTTGGTTCCACTACACCAGAGGAGAATTTCATTTTATGTTGAATAGAAATTCATGTGTAATCCTCACCCTTACTATTTGGAAATGAAGGCTTAGGGTCTAAGAGACGAGAAGGGGAGGACGTGGTCCAAACCCTAATGTCTGAAACCGGGAACCCCCTACACTGTCTTGGAGGTAAGGGTACTCGTGACCATGTAAATAAAAATTCACACATGCCATGTGTATCCTAACTATTTGGTAGGACAAGTGTTGGAATATATTGACTGTAGAAATAAAAAATCCAATTGAGGGACATGATTGTGTGCCTTTCCCTATAGTTTTGATTGTCAGTAGGCTTTGGTGGTGGATTTCAATTGATCACTCTCATAAAATATAGACCAAAGTGGATATGGACCACCATGGATGGTTTTTAAGAAGCACTACTGAATGGATCATGCAGGTTGGAGGTTAGGGGGAACCATAGTGACTTGCGTAGTGGGTGCTTCATGTTGGTAGTCTTGGGGGAATTGGTAACACATTGGGACATGGAAAACATGGGTGGCTACACTTTTTAGAGACCATGGTCAAGACTTAAAGGGTCTCTAAAGGTGTTCATGGAGATGACACACATAAGTACTTTTTTGGGGGAGTGTAGCTCACTCTAGCCTTCGTTAAAAATAGGGTACGTGAGGTATTCATGAAATTTTAATTTATCTTAAACCTTGGGAGGAATTTAGTTTCAATATCCTTATTTAATTATATTTTATCCAGGTTTTATAAATTTACCTATGATATTGTTGAGGGATTGAGATAATTACTAGGGTGTATAGAGCATTGAGTGTCTTTCAGTAATTTTCATTCATAAAAATGAACACACCATGGTAAAAGTTATAAGAAAATTAGGAACCTAGTTTATAGAGTAATCTTGCGCAAGTGTCACATCTAGGTATATCATGCATGGTTCCATGTTGGAACCTTTCATGTTGATAGTTTTAGGGGTAGTTTGGAGAAATTTACTTTGAAGGGTTAAGTGATCCCATGCCTACTTTTTATCACTTATTTTATTCTTCTCTTCTTCATAAGGTATTTTATTTGGATTCCTTTTCCTCCATCTGACAGAAGTAAGTGTTGATAAAATCAACCACTTAGGATTGGATCTGATTGAAGGGATATTTTCAAATACTAAGGTAAAGGGATGAAAATTATGGAGGGAGAACATTGATAATCAATGAAAATATTCATGTAGGTCTTCCACACTTGTCATCAGCTTAACCCTATTGAGTTGGTGGGTCATGAAAATGGGCCATACAAGGGTTTTCCTCATATATAAATAGGGTTATCATTTCTATGAACTCCCCTTGTGACTCTAAATATTTAAGTCTTGCTATGATAGTATCTTATACAGACCCTCCACTAAAGTATTTTTTATAAAGGGCTTGTTTGTGTAGATATGGTATGTATCCTTCTGTATAATGTATATGTGTACGAAAAAATTTCTCATGATCTTGTATCACAATTTTTTCGGTGTAGTTGTGTTTTTTGAAAAATCTAGATGACCCCAAATGAGTATCGCTGGTGTTTTTTGAAGACAGATTTTTAAGGTGGTGCAGTTTTCTAGGGTTTTGTAAATTTTGGGTCCTCAAAATTGAGAATTTTTTTGAAGAATGGCGAACGAATTCAGAAAATTAATAAAAATGCAGATCTCGAGACACATATCAAGTACCATATCTGGGAAGAGAACGCAGTCGTGTACTAGGCAGTATGAACAGTTCACAGGTGCGGCATGTGAAACTGAAAATGGTTCATGGAGGAAGGAGGTGTGGTGCATGGATGTTTTGACGTCTATGGAGGAAATCAACCATGTAAGAGAAAAGGAAGTACGCAGACAGTGTGGAAAAATGGTTTGCGGGTGGCTTACGATTCGCAACGGTAGAATGATCAGTATGCGGTGGAGGCCGAATCAAAGATTGGGTAAATCTTGAATTATCAATTTTTGTGGATATCTTTTCCTATTTATGAATTCATAATCCCAACAATTTCTGAAGATATTGAATATCATTAGAACATATTTTTGAACCTGGATTTTGGAAATAACCGAAGGAAGTTCGCAAAGGGTGGTTCGCAAAGGATGAAGTGTTTCGTGCAGAAGTAATTCTACAGAAGCTGTTTGCGGGGATTCTTTACCCTCAAAGAAAGTATGGTATGCGGAGGAGGAAGTCTAGAAAACAAAATTAGTTTACTTGGTATACGGAGGAGGAATCTTCGATACGCAAGAGGGAGATTTCTACAAGTGGTATGCAGAGGGGGAGCTCCGGTATGTGGAAGTGAAGACAGTCCGTGAAAAGAGAATAGTTTGTGGACAGAGGCTAGTCCGCAGAGGCAGAGCGAAGGCGGCATTATATGGAGGCAATAGTGGTTCGTGGAAGTCGAAACAGTACACGGAGAAGGTTATCCATGTACCAAAATCAGTACTTAGTACACGGAAGAGGAAGATGGTTCGTGATTTTTACATGGAATCTTGAAAAACATTAAAATCAATATGCGAAATGAATTTCTGGTACCTAGTAGTACCTGGGAAGGTGGAATTCATCTACAGGTGAAAGATGAGATTCAACAGTGAGTCTTCCTATTGTTGAGGATGTAAGAATTCATGGAAATAAAGGGACCTACATCTCCATAAACTATATTTGACCTACACATCCATAAACTGTGAGTGGATTCCTCTCCTAGAGCAGTGATCGCAGGAAGAGGAAGACAGTGACCCTTTCCACCAGCAGTGAGCCAGATAAAGATGCACATGGAGTGACCCTTGGGAATGTAGTGAGAAAAACATAAACTTTGAAAAGGAATTGAGAATGGGAATAGAATATCTAGCTCAAACATTGTACTTATTATTGGTTGTGAGCCGTAGTGACTTTGGTACATTGGCATATTACCATTGTGTGCTCCTTAGACGTAGCCTAGTGAGAGTGAACCAAGTAAAAATTGTTATGTTCCATGCCTGATTTCATATCTATTCATATATTACTACGGGAGGAAGAGAGAAATGAGTTTTTTCTAACAACAAAACAAGATCTGAGTGGGAGAGTGTTTTAATATGTTATACCTTGATTCACACCCCCTCTCAGGGTATTCAACCTAGTGAAGCTAACAATATGTATGGGGGAGTAACTTGCATGGGGACAATGAACAATGTCCTTGTACAAGGAATTTTTTTAAGGAATCTAAGTGATTCATTCTCACAAGATCATTCATTTCCCAAGTTTTCTTATTTTCAATGCTTTCTTTAAAATGTACATGTCTTAAAAAAATTGATTCTTTCTTGCTGGATCAATAGAAACCACAAATATTTTAGTTTCAAATGAATAGTCTAGTAAACGCATTGATAAGATGATGAAAGTAAAAGTGTATCATTATTATAATGTTTTTGATATTACTCTTCTTGTTATAGAGGGATACTTGAATAAATATCACCATAAATTCAATAGAGTGGATATCTACCACTTTATGGTCATTGTAATCTATGAGAGGTCCTAGCACTAGCTCTAAGGAACTACATACTACTCTCTTGGCATCAAGATCATAGAAATTTCAAAATTTCAAACATTTTTTACATGGGTACATATATCAATGTTGGGAAATCATCCAAATCTTGTTTCATGAATCATATCCCATGTTCTCCAAATGTAAAACCACATGTAGATTAATTAAGGACACATTATAATTCATTGATATTTTGGGATTCACTGACAGATCAATCAATGGGATGGAGGAATGATTTGTAATTCCACCTAAAAGGAAGTGTTAATCCTTCATGGATGTGGTCATGATGGGTGTTCCAAGCTTGCGTAGAATTCATAGCTAAATTTATTACTATGGACATATATGAAGCTATCTAGATGGGAAAAACCATATGTATAGGAATGTCAAGTCCATTACATACCTACGGAGCTAGTGAATCACATAGGTAAATTCCTTCCATCTGATGCATGGAGAATTTGGAATAAGTTATTGGGATGTTCAAAATAACTATGATGATATGATCTTTGTAGATATTTAGGAAGAATTTATCCCTCTGAGGGATATGTTGAAGGATACTAATATGAAACCAACATTAGCACATGAGCTGATGAATGTAGATCATGATATTATGGAGGAACTCCCCCACCTATGAGGGGATATTCATCTAGAGGTGTGGATCAGAAATTTCATGAGGAAGAAGGTGGGGGGCCCCACATGAATGTGTCTAACAAGCTGTCCTAACATGGTGAAGATAAGATCACCTAGAACATTCTTGTTGACTTTGGAGAGGGGGGTATGAAAAGTGGGGATATGATATCAGGACAAATGTTCCATCTAAGACTCATCTTGGTGGATTTCTATTCACATTTATTCATGCTATTTTCTTCCTATCCATGATTCTGTTAGAGTCATAAGGCTAAGAACATTTTTTTGTAGCGAAAAAGCTGGTAGAGAAAATTTTTGTGGGGCTGTAAATCCATGTATTTGAAACAATACACTGAATCCTACTTCATGTTCATGAAGGGAAGGATCCTTTAATGATCACAATACAATTTCATGTTTTATGTGGATGGATCATAGCCCAATTCTAAAATGATGTCATGAAAAATGGGATCGATGTTCAAGATAGTGAGTTTCGAGCTTATGTCTAGGCTATATCTGGTATTTTGCATCTGTCTTTGAATCACAATGAAATTTAAAAAAGGATGAGTTTTTTAGGGAGATAAAATTATTTCCCTATGGGAATCCTCCCACATAGAAATTTACTAACAATGGGAAGATAGTGATGTGATAAATTCA
Source organism: Viscum album (assembly GCA_963277665.1). NCBI lineage: Eukaryota > Viridiplantae > Streptophyta > Magnoliopsida > Santalales > Viscaceae > Viscum > Viscum album. Next base: position 2,017,999,348 of record OY728135.1, read on the forward strand.
TACATGATGAACTTTAGGGATGGTTTGTTGGCGACCATGACTAGTCGTGAGATTATATGTGAGGCATATGCTTCCTACAAGTTTTCACACTAGTTTTACGCAAAGAGGTAGATAAATGTATCCCCCTGTTCATATTAGATTAGATAAAATCAGATGGTAGCTCAACATCTATGGTTACAGACTGCCATGGAGTTGATGTAGGTTGTGGTCAACCTACCTCCAATTGATGCAACCAGTGGATTAAACCCATTGTATGTTGATGACTAGATTTCATCATACCCCAAAGGATTTATGACTGATTGAAAGTAATTTTGTATTATTAGAAAAGGAGAAAAAAACTAAAGCCCAAAGGGGGGAAGTTCGCAAGGGACTACGGAGGTCTAAAGTGTTGCAGACCAAGCGCATCGCCCAGAATAATCTGGTTGCAACTCTTAGGTTGGGATCCCACACAACTATAAACAATAATCTCATTCTCTACTCATCCCTCTCTAGCTAAGTGGTCAGCTGCATGATTCCCTTAATGCCATATATGCTTGAGAGACGTTCCTTGCTTGATTTTACTTCTACAATGATGAACTAAATAACAAAGGTCCTAAGGGGGATCCTCCATTCCTTGAAGCAACTAGACAGAAACCATTGTGTCCAACTCATGATCCTCCACCTTATGATTATAGCGCTAGCACAATACAAGTCTGGTGTGCATGGAGCGAATCACTGCACCCAAGGACGTGCCCCTACCGGAGTATGCAATAAATCCGAGAATGACCGACCCATAGGGGTTGCGAAATAATCAACCACATCTCATCTCCCCATCAATAAGGGATCCATCAAAATTGAGTTTCAGTCCCCTTAGAGGAGGAAACCACCTCACCCACTTGCCCTGATTTCTGGGGAGAGAACCATCCAGAGGGGGAGCTCTAGGCGCAAGAGAGAAAAACATGATTGAACCTTCACTACTGTGTATGATCTGACCACGATCCACCACCAACGCTCTAGAGAGAGCATGAAAGAGGATGGAAGAGGGTTTTGCACCATCTCATTCTTTGTTATATGCCTTTTAGAGAATACAAAAAATAGCTTCTGTTGTGACAGTGTGTCCCTTCCTTTCCAAATCGGCAGATCCAACGTTGCAAAACCATCTCTCGAGAACCTCCTGGAACAAATCCCCTCTACAATCGATGTCCAAGCATGTCCCCATTGACCCCTAGAGGTTCAATTCCCAGTATCCATGAACAAAGTCATGCTAAGTCGTCTCCACCTGAGGGAAAAGAGAACAACGACAGTAGGACACCGTACTCACCCCTCTTCTTTGGATATTTTCGTCTGTCGGGAGAGCGTGATGGTGGATACACCAAATGAAGAAGAAGAGTTTCATTGGGATCTCATTGCACTAAATATTCACAACCATCTCATCCCTCACACCATGGACATTGAATGTATCTCTATAGCTATTGCAGGATATCCTTCTCGAGGGTGTTCCAGTGAAGCAACAACGGTCCGGCTCATCGGTGAGGATGATACTGGAGAAAATGTTCATCTGATCATCATTCAGGATAGAATTAATCATGATAGGATGGATACTAGCCTATTTGAATGAAATAGAAGGAGCTAGACACCCCGGGAAGAAGATCATTACACCGGTCCAATACTCCTGCCAAAATTTAAAATCACCTCGCCCGACCAGCCAGCGGGTATGCCCTTGATAATCGCTCAAGTGAGAAAGCATGCATTTTTCAAGGATCGAATGGACCCTCCTGCTTTTTGACCATCCTTCCCATCTCTACCCATACGTATCTCTGATGAACCTCACCCAGCGGGATGACCCTATGATAATCTCCCAAGAAAGTCGATCTTGCATTGCACGCATGGTCTCCGAGATATTTCTGATGCCCAATCCACCCTCCTCCATCGGTTTGACCATGCGCTTCCGAGTGGCCCAATGGAACCACCCCACCTGGTTGGAATCCCACAAGAAGGCTGACATCATATTATCAATTCTTGTAATGGTTCCCTTTGGCGGGTAGACGATTGACATAACATGCATAGGAATCGAAGTAAGAACACTATTGATGAGAGTGACCCTTCCCCAAAATGAAAGGAACTTTTTCATCCAATTGTAGATTTTACCTGTGATGTGGTTGATAATATCTTCAAAGTTACATTTATTGATTCTTCCATTTGAAATGGGGGTGCCCAGGTATGACATCAGAAGAAAGCTCCGTTGCATACCTAAAATCTCTTGTATGGTATGGATTCTCCCCACCGGGCACTTATTTGAGATGAAAATATTACTCTTCCTAGTATTAATAATCTTCCCACTTTCCTCCCCATAGGCTACCAAGGTATTCATGAGGGCTTGAAGTGATCTACGTTTTCCATTAGTGATGATTAACATGTCATCCGCAAACATGAGGTGGGAAATAGTGAGGCCCTCATACTTGGTGGTATAAAGAGTAACCCTACCCTCCTCCACGCTGCGGTGGAGATTCCTTGAAAGGGCTACTTGGGCTAAGAGAAAAAGATAAGTGGAGATAGTATCACCTTGGTGCACACCTCTAGTTCTTTTGAAGAACCCTAAAGCCTTTCATATGAAGGAAATACAAAGCGAAGGTGATGAGAAGCATCTAAAGCACAAATCGCAGACCCATTCCCTGAAGCCCAATTTCCTCATCCCTCGAATGATGAAACCCCACTTGAGCCTATCATAGGATTTATCATTATCCACCTGAATAACCACATTCAAACCCATCATCCTCTGGTTAATATCCCCCACCTGTTACTTGGAAATGCTAATGGCCCCTTGAATCCTCCTCCCCTTCGGGGACTATTTCATCCTTTTCGAAGGATGTAGATGACGAGGTCCCAAGTGAATCCAAACGACCTCATTCAAGGCCATAATACACTGGCCAGAGAAAAAAGGGCTACACAAAATGAGATTGTACACTAGAGGTCCTGTCATCATCACCAAGATGAGTTTCCTGTTCCATTTTCTCATCCATCTTCTATGACAGAGAGAGTTGTTAAACTCATGAAATCCAATGCTACTAAATCATATTCACGATAGACCATGTTTTATTTAGAATTCATATAAATATAGAGAGATCAATTTTTTTTAAATTTCCTCCAATGTAGATATTATATGGTCACTTCTTTTCACTATACTATGGATTCTGGGAATAGGATATGCATGAACTCCATCTAATCATTGCTTCAATAATAATCATTTTGAGGTGAGGATTTATATTCAAGACTTAGATATTCTCATCTATGAGACTAATGAATGGATTCATTACATTATATGGGTGGAAGATATTATGAAATAGGGTATTGATGAAGGTTTTTACTACCCATTTTCTAAGGAATGGTATGACATTATCAATCCCAAAGTTGTAAGTTCTCATTTTCTCATGATTTATTTTTTTCCTCTGTTATTTTATATAGAAAAAATTCCATTGTTAAGGAGAAGGTAATTTTTATTTTTAGTGGGATAAGGGGAATCAACTGAGGATCCATAACCATAGTATATCCTTGGTGGTACCCTTATTATGGTTATTAGATCACCTCCTGAATCGAGATCATATCCCCAGGATAGCCAGTAATGGAGGATGAGATGGTTGGAGAACTCCCATTGACTCCCAAAATAATTTTCATGAAGTGGTAAATATAATCCCTAATCCATCACAAATGAAAATGAATATGGAATTATATATGATTAAATCTACAGATAAATTCCTTTCAAGTAGTTGTAGGCTATTCTAGGGCCATTTATCTCTACTTTTTCCAGACCAAGTGTTTAAACTTCATTGGATTGTAGGAAATCCTTCCCTTTACACTCTAAAGGGGATTATATCTAAACATCCATGGACAGATTAGGGCACTCAATACTGATCACATATCTATACTAGTGATTCATATCCCTCTACATAATAGTTTTTCATGGTAAAGGATGCATCATTTTCTCCTAGAACTATTTTTGTCAACATTGTAGAAATGGAGAAGCAGTCTGTTGATGTATTAGATACCACATAATATGTCATATATAAATGAATGAATTCTATTTATATAGTATTTCAGGTTCATCTCATGACCCATAGGACCCTAATATGACTAATATTTACCATACGGTTGTCATTAGGGATTTTTTTTAGGGACTCGAGTCATTATCGGAGGTTGATGTTCTAGGTCATGATCCCGATATTCATAGTGTCTCCTGGGGTGTGACTACAATAGGGACTGGGACATGAATAGATTCTATGAAAAATCATGGAATATCATTTCATGAAATACTAGAACATATAAAAACCCCAACTTCCATATAATAATTTTAGGCACTTAATAGTGAATTAAATGTATGTGAGTCTTTATCTTTTGTGAAACAAATATTTTTATACTCTACTCCATGATCATGATTGATTGGAATATGAAACACCATCCACATAGACTGTCATAGGGAAGGTACATGAACAATATGGTGATGTTCATCTCATTCCCATTGTTGTGGGGGGTCATTTCACGAGGGACTTGAAATAAGAAGTCTTTCTAAGACTAATTTGGAATCTCCCAATAAGTCCCAGGAGAGTGAACCTTTTCAAGAGGTCCTAGCATGGACTATTGAAGATAATAATTATAGGTAGGAATTCTCTCATGGTGCTGACCTATTAATCTTTAAGGGTCACCAGCTGTTGTGATTATTCCCCATTCACACATTATTTTGAGGACAATAGTGATTCTAAATCATCATTTAGGATTGTCAATTTATATTACTATTTTTTTGGGTAGGATATTTGGTAACAATTCAAACTTCATTGGAAGGTGAAGAATCCACATTCATAGAGGGAGATGATCTGGCCACCTCTTTGAGTTATTTGGTTCAAAAGTATATTATTCCCACTAATAGTGGCTCTAAATTAGATTTATATTTTATGGCTTCACATAGTGTCACATGCAGAATGGATTAGTATATCATTAAGATGATAATTCCCAAGACATCTTTAGAAGACCTACCTTCTGTTTTTCGGAAATCTAACTCTATTTGGGATGTTGGGATTTTATGGATTTTATTACCACCTAATTCACAATTATTTGATGGAGACTATTTGTATGAGGGACCAAGATAAGAAGATTCAACGAGATCTAATAAAAGGCTAAACTAATCACCAATTTTAATGAATTTTCAGATATTTTATCCCAAGAGAAGTCCAAACATAACACATATATAGAAGAATTTAATGGATGATCATGGAGAATACCATTCAAGCATCATTCCTTCTACAATAATTGAATGTAATCTAGGGGGCACTCAAAAAAATCCAACAATCATTAGGAGAGGACAAAATTTAAGGGTTAGCTACCCTATCATCTATAACCGGAGCACTTTTCCTAGATGAGGAGACTAATGTTGGTCGATTGATTGACATTTATCGAGTGGCTGATGGGACTTGGGAGGCCATTCAATAGATGAAGAGTAATGTTGAAGGAAAATTGAAATATATGATAGAGAGACTCCATCTTGAGGATTCTCTTGAAATTTTTCTCCTTAAATGGAATGAATATATTTTCCATTCATATATGTCTTCATTTATACACTCTTCCTATGATAATAATGTTGAACCTGATTTTTGGAGCATGACATCTTTATACCGGCTAATCATAATCACAATATTAGGGATGTGGTACTCTAATTTTAAACTAATCCTAGTGGCCTAGTGAGAATATGGTTCGACTATTTTTAGGTTCATATGGAAAAACCCTACATAAATTATGTAATTTTTATGTCATTACCATAATTATTTCTTATTTCCACATATAAAGCAGACTCAGTGGGTGAGACTTGGATTTTCTATAGGCCTCCCTTCGGTGTTTTCAGCCTAACCAGTTTTTCACCTTTTATCTTTTTATCACTCGGTATTTGTTTCTTGAACCATAAAGAGTGTACATCTAGCGAGATGAGACATGTATTTTGTCTAATGTGACTTTAATGGGTTTCAATCTTGTGAGTATTGTTTCACCTTTCTTGGGATGTTTAAAGTCATGCAAGGATTACTAGTATGTTTAGTATTTAAGGTTGAACACCTTTGACCATATATTTTAAAATAATAACCCAAATAGGTCTTGTGGGATGAGGATGTTCAAAAAGTATTTAAATATTTATTGAATAATTTTCATCCATGATTTTATGTTTTTTATATCTAAAAAATAGTATAATGGAATGGAGGATATCTCTGCTTGGGACAATGTTACCACCAGTTGAGAAACCAATTTTTTGGGTTGTTTATGCAAGGAATACAGGGTCACATATTACATAGTCAATAGTGAAATCATTTTAATGAAAACCCATTTATTAAGGTTACTATATTCAGGGAAAACTAGGGAATGTAATACATATTCAGATGAAGGAAACCGCAGGTTTTCTGAAATTCTATTGGTTATGGGAGAAGGTTACTATTTTGATTTCTCAAGAACGTGATAGTTGGTTTTCCCAAAGGAAGGAATTTTATAATGAATAGAATATATGTATTATAATTGTAAATTAATGTTAAACCACTCCTACAAGAATTTGGATCATGTAAATGAGGTTACATTTCATTATATGGTCAACGACAGGGGAAGGACCCTTCCTGCCAAAGGTTCAAGGTGTCCTACTATTTAATTTCAGGTGAATAGGATATTAACCATGTAGTTTAATGTATTACAAAGAGTATTTCATGCTATCGAGTTTAAATAAATATAGTAATTAAATTATGTTGTGTGTTTTAATTTTATACTACAAGGACATTAGGGGATCTAATATATGGTCTTTATATTTTCATGGAAGGTTAATTAATATCCTATTCTATATATTTTTTAGGTAAATGTTCTACTATACTCAGTTGTGAGAGGAAAATGTTTTAATAACTGATATTGGGATTCACATATCTGAATAGTGATATGGGGAAAATATAATATGGTGTTAGAGGAGGTCTCTTCTGTGGGTGAAGTTACTGATGATCAACAAACCATTTTTTTGGGATATTATATGCAAGGCCAAAAAGGGTGTGTACTGTATAGTAAAACAGTGGAATCCTAAGGGTGATCGACCCATTTTGTGGAATTATTAATGCAATTCCATCTTGGACCTAAACAACATAGTCAAGAAAATTTTCTCTAAGGTATTCTTAGACTATATCACTAAATTCTGATGGATGTTTATGGAGATTCAAATCTCCCAAAGCACAGATTTTGTTTTTTTGGAGGAAATTTACTAAATACGAAAAAGGGTATTCCAAGTCATAATTCGTAAATAATTGGGGGAATGGTCTCTCTACGTAGGTTTGAACCAAACATAAGAAATGTAGAATTTATAGTTTAATATCATGTGACTAAGACCATAATATCATGTAAATGGTAGATGAAAGTTGCCTTGTTGTACCAAGGTTATTCTTATATACTTTGGACCAATGGGAGTAAATTCTCCACCATCACCCCAGAGGTTTTCAATTCCAAATAGAGAACATGAAAAAAAATATGCTTGAGTTGACCATTTACATTGAATCATGGGTTCTAATATATTCTATTCAAAGCTTATGGGGATGTAATAGGCTTCACCCAAGTGAAAATTTATCCTTATTTTACAAACCCATTTCATGGGATATTTTATGCAAGACCAACTTGGGTGCATACTTCATTGTAAAAAAAAGTTCAATTATTTAGAAAACCAACATGTTTTTTGGGTTGTTTTATGAATGTGCAAGTCGGGAACACACTGAATAGTCAAGAAAAAGGGCTCTCAGGTATCAAACATTTATCTACTAAAATATGACGAAAGATTACGAAGATACTAATGTTTTCAATATTACAACTATGACTTGTGGAAGGGATATCTATTTTCGTAAAGGATGTGTTTGGACCGATATTTCCCATGGGGTGGAATTCCTCTATATAGAAATCACTCATATATAGAATGCAGTATCTCTATTTCCTTAAAGGTTCCCCTAATAAGGGGACCCAAAATATAATCTCCTACATAGATGCTTCCTTGTATATAGGATGGGGAATTTTTTCATTACCTTGTGGATGGTTTTAGGACCTAAAGGCTAATAATCACTATGTATCTTAATGGGATAATAATCAAGCCACACATAGATATAATAATAAAGGCCCACCACACAGATTGAATTCATGTGTGATAGAAATTGGAGTTTTTTTATACAGGTTCATTAATATGGTGAGAACCAATATTGGATCCCATTAGGTAGATCTAAGTCATAAATTCGATAATAGGGTAAATTCCCTCTAATTTTTTGTGTCTGTCTTAGGGATTGATGTTCTAGAATTCACTTTGTATATCATAGAGGTGAGAATCAACCCATAAGTAGTTCTTGAAGAACCGTGAAATTTACCATCATGAAATGATGAAATTTGGTGTGATTTTAAGGTCTTGAAGCCTGGAAAATGATAAAAACAATTTGAATTGATGTGTCTCACTCATGTAGAGAATTTATTTAAAAAATTCCAAAGTTCATGTAAACTATGATCAGTGTGAGAAACAGGGAGTGGAAAATGGATTCTTCTCCTGTGCAAGGGGAAAAAGTGATGGATATGGGTATTGATTGTTTGTGTTCACTAGGATAGGAGGTATGATCTAGGTTTCACTACATATATCATTATGATGATAATCAAGCCACATGTAGTTCTTAAATAAACCATGAACTTTAACATCATGTGGTATGGATGAAGGTGAAATGATGTGAAAGGATGACAATGTCGTGGTCGGGATAGTGTATCGAACCCATGAATCACTTTCTATCTAGATGGGGAAATAATCAACGATATTTAGTTATAAAGAAAATTCCTCAGGTAGTTTTGAACTTGTGAACAAGGAGTAATGGGTCTCGTGTGGTTTAATTGTGGCGGGGCCTGGGATTGTAGATCTTGATATAAATATGTATCTCATAAAGGGGATAATAAAGCCACACATAGTTCTTGATAAGGTTCCCAGTGAAGTTTAAATTCGTACACATGGAATGGGAGATTTTGTTTTTGACTGAGGATGGACCCGAGATTGAAGAACTATGTGTCACTTTGTATATTTCCTGAGAATGAATCAAGAAAAACGTAGTACATGGAAATGGTTACCCACACCAACTAGTTTTTCACATGGGGAAATGGGTTTTTTAATTTTCTAGGATGATATATGGTTATAAAGAATAAGGTTTCAACATTATTATACATCACATTGTACTGGGAATAAATACATACTCCCTAGAAAGGTTCCTTTTATAGATCTGATTTGTGAACATGGAATAGTAACAAATTTTCTTTCTTTAATCAAAACTACACCTAGGCTATGAAATTTTGGAATCACTAAATATTTCATTGGGATGATAATCATGTCACACATAGTTATTGAAAAATTATTCCATTCAACTCTAATCCAGACAGAAAGGGAGTGATGTGGCCTTTTATGTAATTTTGACTAGACCTAGGGTGTAGGACCCTGGTTTAACTATGTATCTTATAGGGGATATAATCAATCCAATATTTTTTAGGAGAACAATGCACTTTAACATCTTGTGATTAAGACGTGAATAAATTGAGGCCCATACCAAAAAAATGGTTCCATGGTTCACTACATATTGGCTTCGATGTGAGTAGGGATTATGGGTGGGAGCTTCCCACCATTTCATCATCATAATTGAGGGACCAAAAAGTGTATAATTTTGTTTTATTTTGGAGGGTTTATTGACATTAAATTAAGGAGATGTTAAAAATATAGTTTATTTTCATTCAGTTAGAAAGAATAATGTCTTTTAGTAATTGTTAAAATTACTAGGATAATATGTCATTCAGTTTAGTGTCATTTTACAAGGACATTGATGTCGGACATTTTAATGTTGGTCAGAATGGACACATGTTGTGATATTCAATTTAACATCCTATAGCTAGGATGTTATCTAATATGATTACAATAAATATTTCTTCTAGAACCTTGCACTGTTTGTAGTCTAAGTGAGCTCTCTATCCACTGAGATCAAGGAATAAGCTCCATTAGAGTGGACCATGGGTATGGAGTAAGGTCTCTACCAATTAATCCCAAGATTTGGAGGCTTATTTCCTTGTATAATTGGAGTGGTAAGAACTAGTACCAATTCTCCTTGTATTAATTTATGGAGGTTTAACTTCTTGTTAAAAGCTCATGCTAACCATTTCTAGTAGGCTTCTATGTGATTTAAGGTATCAGCTCTTTTTTCAGCCAGTCTCTCCAATTCATCCAGTCATTTTTTGGATTATTATTATATAGATATCTGGTCACATATTGAAATACAGATTGATGGAAATTGAACCATTACTGTAAGACTGATTCTTTCCCATATACCAATTATTTTGAGGTTGACCATGTTTCAGTATGGGTTTTAGTATGATAATCCCATAAGTCATGAAAGATATTTTCAGTAAAATACTTCTTATCTTTGTCCCCCATCATCAATATTATGTTAGGCTGGGTCTTTTTGAAATCCGTTATATTTCGATTAGTCATTGCATGATAGTGATATGAATGGTTATATTTGATATTGTATTCCTTGTATAGCATTTTTACCTAGGAATAATATAAATTGGGTCTGTTGTCCATTAATATGGTATAAGTAACACTAAATCTATTAATGATTTTATATTTGATTAAACTAAAAATGATTTTGGACACAAATTCGTTGATGGTATTTCGTCATCCCATTTGGAGAAGAAATTAGTATCATTCAAGATGTATTTGATCTTCTGGGTCATAGATGGAGGTTATAACCCCACTACGTTCATTCCCTATATAGAAAATGGAGATGAGTTTTTGGTTTTATGTATCCACACTGAAGGGTGATGAATTAAGTTTTCATTCACTTGGAAGGATTGAAATTTCCTATTGAATTCAATGCAATCCCATGTGATTGAAGTACATAAGTATTCAAGACTAAAATTTTTATTAGAAAGATCATACCCTAACTGGTGGGCAACACATGATCCTGCATGTACTTATTTTGTATCATCAATAGTCTCTTCCCCATCGAAAAATATGATAACCACTCCATCGTGTACTCATTTTTATAGGAATATCTGGGGACTTGGATCAATATAATGATTTAAATTCATTGACCACATCTAAATATACTCTCTTACATCTATGTATAGTGAGAGATCCCCATCCTAATGTTATTCCATGATTGGAATCATCCATCTAGTGGTATGTCCATATGTATTAGGGTTGAAACTGATTTCATTGATCTGTTCTATTATGAATAGATCAAACAGTGACACCAGATAGTGATGTGAAATACTGATGATGGTTTCATCCTAGTCCGAATCCTCTTTAGCTATAGCTACATTTGTCGATGCATCATCCAAGGTGTTCTATCATTGGGGGACATGAGATAATTTTGGTTCTAAGGATAATTCTACAAGTAACCCTCTTTCATATTCAAACAGGGGAATTAACATCTCTATTATAATTGTGAAATCCCAATTTTTCTACTTGATTACTAACTTTGAGTCACCTTTCACCTCTAGGAGGTTCACCAGTATCTGAGGTTTCAATTACAAACCTACAACTAGAGCCTTATATTCCACCTCATTATTTGTACAACCCTCTAATAACATGAAGGATTATGGAAACACTACATTCTTTAGGGTGATAAGCACAATTCTTAACCCTATTTTATTGAACATTGGGTATTCCATTTTCATCTCCATTGGACTTCTAGATGAACCATACCAATACATTTCCAATTTTTGGGGGAAACTTTTAATAGAGAACATATCTTCATTAGAAAATTTTGCATTTAATGACATCTCTTCTACAGATCAGTTCTTGACGAGAAAATCTACCAACATTTGAAGATTCACTACTTTCTGAGCCATGGAATATATGTCAAACTAATACAAAATAACTACCCATTGTGCCGGATTTCAAATCAAGAAAGGGATACTAATGATAAATTTGAGATTTTTTTTTGCGAGAGACCAAGTTGATCTTGTGGTGGTTTAGGCAGTGCCACAATTTATGAACATTCATGATTAATACTGGGAATCTCTTCTCAATATCTGAAAAACGAGTCTCAGCATCATGAATGATTTGATTGGTATAATAGGTGTTCATTTCATTCCTCACTTAATCCTTTTTTGAAAATAATGTTCCTAGTGACAGAACCAGGTTTATCCCAAACAGTACGAGTGTCTTTCCTTCAATAGGTGTAATTAACATTAGTGGAATCAAGAGGTATTATTGAGGTTTTCAAATGATTCCTAGTAGTCACTTGTCCACTGGTATGTGACCCCCTTCTTAATGAGTTTGGTGAAAGGTAAACACTTTCTTGAAAAGTTTGATATAAATCATTTCATATAGTCTATGTTTCCTTGATGTCCCATAAACTCATTAAGTTTTAGAGGATTAAATATTCCAGTTATATCTTTATTTTTATTTGGATAAAATTTTGTGCCATGATGGCGGAAAATGAAGACAATAAATTTCCCCGAGGTTACCCTGAAAGCAAAATTAAAGGGGATCATCTTCAGGATATGTTATCAATGATTATTGAAGATGGTTTCCAAGTTATCCAAGTGTTCATATAGTTTTTTTTGTACATGACCACTTGATCATCAACGTATCATTCAAAAAAAATACCCAATAAGGGTTTGAAGATGCGATGCATGGAACATAGTTATGTGGTTTTGACATTCTGTATGCCAAAAGGCGTTACCCGATAGCAAAAAACTCTTTAGGGGGGCTCTAAAAACAATTGAATATTAGTTGTTTAGAGACTTCATATTTTTCTTTACCCTAAATAGTCATACATGAAGGAAATTTCTTTATAATCATCCATCGCATCATTTTGGAGTTCTGTGATTGGAACTAAAATGTCATATTTGGGAAAAATTCTGGTTATGGTCTATAAAATCGATGAAAATTATGATTTAAACATTATTCTTATTTTCTGGGTCAATGTTGGCTATCCATTTTCGATATTGTACGACTCTTATAATGTATTCCTTGATGATTTGGTCCACTTCAGCCTCAAATTTGGATGCATGAGAAGGGTGTACCCATCTGGCTGCTTGTTTATATCCTCGATGATATTCTGGAAAATCCTACTGATGGGTGGACACCAAAGGTTAATAACCTAGAATATCTATGTAATTCAAGGATAACACATCCAAATGATTCATTAGGAAAGAGGTTTACATGTACTATTCTTCAGGAGCCACGGTCACACAAATCAATGTTGATCATGGATCCTCTTATGTACCAAGATTTATCTCTCTCAGTTCATCCATTGTGGTGTAAACACCTTCCTCAAATGAAATAGGGGTATCCCTATGTCCCCACCCTTCTTCTTATTCCTATTTCTTTAATTATTTCCCCTCTACTAGGGAGGTGGGTGATGAAGCAAGAATGGTTGAGGTTGGGGATGAATTGTCAATCATACATCCAAAAGATGAATAAAACATATCTATCTTAATCAATGACGAGGGGACTTTTGGAGTACTAAAGGGTGTCCAAGGGATTGAGAATGTGTATATCTATATTATTTCATTAAAGAAACAACTTTTTCAAGACAAACTGACGAAACCCAATTTTTTGAATATTAGGGGGTGGAATGGAGACATTTCTATCTAGGATTTCATCATTGTTTGGAGTGCTGAAAACCTCCCCTGTGTTGTTGGATTCGGTTGTCATGACTGACATTATGAATGTCTCTAAATGAGGGATTGAATTTGGTCCCACCCCATCCATTTTATTAATGGAAAACTCATAATTTTCATTGAGGTATATTAAAGGGTTAGATAGGATTTTCTACAGTCATTTTGGGGAATTCATTCGAGATACATCATCCTCCATAACCTATTTTTCTCCTTTGTGACAAAACCCTATATCAATTCACTATGACTCACAAGATTTGAATGGGTCCTCATCATCATGCAATGTACAAATTAGACCACTCATACAATATTTAAGGCATTGGTGGTATGATGACGGAATGGCTATATAGTGATATAGACAAGGTTTTCCCCATAGGACATTCAAAATGGTATCCTTCTGAACAACTATGAAATCTTATTCAGAAAAAAGATCCCTGAGTTGATTTCTGTGTGTGATCGTTCCAAGAGGTTCTTGCCCAATCTTATAATAACCCAATAACAACATAATAGAGGGGGAAAAGTAAGTTTCATTGAGACCTTGTTGGAAAATTGTTCAGAATAGAATGTGGTTTAATATTGAGCCATTTTAAATTAAGGCTCATTAGATATCAATGTCATTTATCATTCTGCATATCTAAAAGGGTATGACATGTCCCTGTATGATATGACCCTCATCCTAGAAAGTGAAAAAGATGATCGAATGGAATTCCATAGGATCATTCTCTATAACATATACTTCAGTAGCAGAAAAGAGGACTTCTAACTCCAAAGGACAAGATAAATTCACGATATGTTATTCCCACAGATTTTTTAGTTAATTCAATGCATCAAGTTTTGATAATTTGGATGGAACATGGGACAGTTTCCACAAGAAATCATATTTATATTCTGTATGGCTTCACATCCTGCATGGGTATTCACTTTTTCCTGAACATTAGGAGCCTATGTTATTGATGTGGATTTTTTTCCCATAGACTATGATTTGGTTGTGCTTTTAGTATTGTAGGATTAAGACTATTGGGTTGGATTACCAATTTAAGAGGCAGTGGTGTATCCCTTAACTAGTATTCCATGGTGATCATGTCAGGGTAAACCCTATAATGTGTGGGTAAGAACACCCTTGTTCCTAATGATATTTCTGGAGGGATTTCTCTTGCATTTTTAACATGTAGATAGTTCATGTAGGGGTTTAGTTGATGTAGTGGCTCCTAGAATGACCACATCTTCCCATGTATCCTATAATTCAACATCCTCTTCCCCCAATTCCCTAATAAAGTGCAGGGGAATCAAGTTCATAATAAAAATCATCAAGTGTGAAGGGATCCATTAAGTGAATAAAATTTATGGAATGAAAAATTAACTCCACATTTAATGAAAATTCTATCTGATGGGTTGAATATGGTAATGTTTGTTGCTACAATTGTTTCTATACTTTTGGAACTTCTGGTATGAAGTCTGGTAAAGTCCAAAATATATTTCGACTTGAAAAAAGATCATATTATTTCATTTTATTCTTACCATGTTTTCCATGTAAATTTTTGGAGGATTTTACCTTATAAGATTGATCTTATGGTGGAACTGGTTATGCTATGGTGGAAGCAGTCAAGGGCATAGTTGGCTATATCATCTATGCTTAGAGAATAGTGTGAGTCTGGTTGATCATTTTTCTGACAATCTAGTCCCCTAAATTTTAGGTAATCTTGATCCTAACATCATTCCACTCATTTTAATCATCCATATTTTTAATATAAACACATTCTACTTGGGTGGAATTTTTTTTAATTTCACCTTCCCATAGTCCACCATTTTCTATTGGAGTTCTTTGAAAACAAAAAAATCTTGGATGTGGTGCCCCAAGATTTGATGGAAGGGGAAATAGTTTGAGAGATCTTTATTACCTTCGTTTCTTGGATTCTTGTGCTTTGTAAAACTAACTAAGTTTTTTTCTAATGTCATGACAACGTATACAGGGACTTGTTCATTTCGAAATTAATAAACCTTGTTTTCCATCTTCTCAAGAAAATTCAACCTTTGATCTCTTCAATCATCCTGACAAGGTTTTTGTGGCTAATAACACTCATGAGGTCGATCGATACAATATGGTGTGGTATTTGAAGAAGGAGCAGGTACAGGGGCATGCTTAATTGTAACTATAACAGTCTCTCATTTTTATATTCCATGTCCCTGAGTTGATGAAATTACTTGGGACTCCAGGTTAGTATCTATGGTAGAGTTTTAAACCTACTATAAATTTGAGGTATGGTCTCAAAATCCTCATAATTATTTCATAGGGATCCACAACATGTGAAACTAATTGAAAGGATTCTCTATAAAGATGGAAAACAGCTCTTATTGAGGGACTGGTAGGTGTAAAGAGTATTTCAATCCTGTTCACTGGATAATAAAATATGATTCCCTTTCATTCTCATGTTTTTTTAGTTTCTGAGATCAGAGAATGTTGTCTATTGTAGTTTTGAGCTAAATCGGAAGATAGAACTTCTGATTGAGGTATTCCAACACCATAATTGACCGAGACTGCAAACAAGTGTACCACACTAAGGCTAGTCCTTGTAGTGATTTCACAAATCACATGTGTTTCACTACCTCCTTTTGTTTTGGTGCACACGTCATGGGATTGCAGCAATAGAAAATGATGCATCAAGTGTTTCTCTATATCTCCTGATCCATTGAATATTATATATTTATGATTCCCAAATTTTGGCGATGAAAGAGTCCGATGAACCCATTTAGGGTAGGGATTATTTTCCAGTTGTATCATCCCACACTATTCTTAAATGGATTCCAATTGATCTTTTAGTGACTCAATGGTGATCATAATCATTTGAGGAATGTCTGGATGGGACGGATCCTGAATAGGTGTAATGGTTTGAACCTGAATGGGTGGAACAGTAGGTGGTACCACTTATATCTGCATTACTGGAAACTATAATGGGTAACCCATCGGGGAATGCATGTGAGGATATGACTGGACCTCATTTATTTTCATATTAAATGGATGGAATTCACGATCACCTTTTATGGGATGAAAATATAATAGTTGTTGGTGTCGTTTATTTAGTGAATGTTCGAGGTCTGCTTCTGCTGTCGTGAAAAAATATCTTCGTTGACGTGAACCAACTAGAAGTGTAGGTTGAGGATATTCATATTGAACATACCTAGAAGGAAGGATACGATAGACTAAATAATAATTGAGTATCCTCAATTATTTCATCTCCTCTTCCATCTAAGAAAATATTTCCTCCAATGATAGGGACTTAGCCAATATAGGAGGAAGGTGAGACATGATTTCACCCTTACATTTTTCTCTATTGGGTGCCTTTCAAGGAGGTAATGGTGGATTGTTTGAGGATTTGACCATATTATGGGCAAGCCACTGGTTCTAGGTATTCACACCTCCTTCATTTGTTTCGGTGTGGACCCCATTGTGAACTGGAACTTATTACCCTTCTGAATGATCTGAAATAGCCTCTTGTTCACTGGAATCTGTGACAACAGTTCTAATGGCATTAACTCTTGAAAAATGTATTTTGGGTATTTCATGAGCATCTATGTTATACTGCCTTCATTTTTTACTACCTAGAAGATTTTTCATATCCTTTAATAAATCTCTAGGAACTATTTCAAAAATAGTAACCCTAAGGGAATATCTATATTGTTCAGTAGGTCATGTTGCAATTGAAAGTACAGGCTCATGGTAAGGGATGAACTACGAGGATTCATTCTATGGTATCTAACATAATTGGGAGAAAACTAATTTCTATATTTAAGGTGGTTGTTGACGTGAAAAATAACCCATCCCTGAGGTATGGGGTTGTTCCTATTCCACTTTCATAACCCTTCTGGTCTGGTTGGATAAACTCGAGGGTTAGGTTCAAAAATCACAAAAACCGGTGGGGTGTGGTTTCTCCGAATATATTGTGGATGATATTACTATAAATAATATTCTAATGTTATGTTTTTTTGTTCATACATGGTTTGGGTGAATCATTTGACACGCACTTTAATCACCATTTTTTGAATATTTTTCTTCTAATTTAGACATTTTCACTATCTGATGGATTGAATCCTCTATATATTAAGCCTAGTTCATATTCTCAGATGCTTGATGAAAATTTATTTTAAAAACCTACTCTCTTCTAGCCCAACATCAATGAGAGTCAGTTGGGGCATGTTCTTATGGACCATATCATCAGTTGTGAAAAGAATCTGTTTGTTAGAGCCGGTCTTGGGCTATGACATTGCATGATACCACCTTTGGCGGGAATTGTTTTTTATGTAGTGAAATGAAATGAAATACTCCATGTGAACCCCATCTTCATATATAAACACCAGATGGGGCATCTATGATCAGATTCCACAACCTCCTTAATGTGCCAAATCTTTCTCATTGAAGGGATCCTCACTATTTCTCAAAGAGTTTTCCATGTGTTGAGATGGATTTCGTGCACACAGTCTTCAAAAAATACCTCTATAATGATATATTGAGGGATGAAAAAAGACATGAACATGACTGGTATGTCATATTTAGCCAGTTGTTTCCTCTTTTTTTAGCACTTCTTCTTCATCTTTCTCTAGAGGTTCCTCTACCAAGTACAACTATAAGGGGAATTTTCTGACCGTTTAATCCTAAACATTGAGATTTGTATGGAAATCCCATATTAAACTAAAAGGTAAGTGACAAAATGGTGGTTCATAAAATTACTATCACCTTGGGATATATTTTGGTTGATAATTTATTTCACCTTTCAATGATAATCAATCAGACATGAATTTCCTTATTATCTCAAGTGCCTCATGATTGGATGGCTTTCTCGTTACTACATTTCCAATTGGATAATTCTCTTGACAATGCTAAACACTACTGTAGAGGGAAATTTCCTAGAGAATTCTATAATAGGTAGTAACACCATGGTGGATTAAATTGTAAGGAATTCTCCCTTTCTACTTGGTCATTTGTCCACAATGAGGGTTGTCAAGGATCTCATTAGGAGATGGGCTCCTGAGATCAATCAGATTATTGGCATAAAGTATGTCTTCAGAGTAAAGTGTCCAATGAGGACATTGTGAATTACTGCTACTCCTCCCATAATTTGGTAATTAGAGGGTATGATCTTGATATTCTATATATAATCATCTGAGGTCTTTAATAATTCAATCATTAAGAAAAGACAAATTGTAGACTCGCTCTTGATAATCCTATCATGTTTGATGAGGATTATTCTTTGATACCCTGTTTTAGAGATTCAGGACACTTACCTTGATAAGTTTTTATCATTGTTAGGTTTTTATTCCTAGCTTAGAGAGGCCATTTTGATAGGTTGATTACCTCTTATTATAGAGGGTGTATGTTGTTGATCTATTTTTTTGTATAAAATTGTGGAGTTTTCACCAAGATCCTTTTGGATGAGAGAAGAGGTGTGTATCTGCTCTGCGGTGATATGCTGATGAACCACCCCACTTTTAGGGACAAAGTTATGTGTACATACCTCATGCAATATTATTTTCATTTTTATAATGTATGGGAATGTATGTAGTCCATGGACAATAATTTGTGTTTTCCATTTAACAATTTCCAATATATTATTATTGACATCAGTGACTAGAACAAGAATATTATCTCATTCTACATCTATATTATGTGTATGTTCCAAGTCATGTACTACCTGTTCTATCAGTGGGTATTAAAATTACTCATGTCTGTGTGCGGAAGAGAGTTGAGTCTTCCCCCTTCTCATAATCGGGACATTCTTACTTACTTCTCTAGGTGCTTACAAATGAGGTTTTTGGTAGAAATGGTTGGTTTAGGTAGGTGTTTGTTCCTACTCATGAGTTTCAACTATATTTGAATGGTGGGATTCCTTGAAGGTTGTTATATGATTCTGCTAGATGGATGCATAAAAGAGGATTTTTGTACGTTCTCATTCATAATTTTGCATAAAATTGGATTGGTGGGTTCTATGAATTACATCAGGTGAGTCTACTATCAAGCAAAATGAAAGAAGATAGGTGTATGTTCCCACTCACAATTTTCCACTAAATTGTGTTAGTGGGATTCAATAGAAGGGGAAGAGGTGGGACCTTGCTCCATGTTAGTGTGTTTTCATCCCTTGTGAGCCATATTTAATGCCTGGGTTGGAAGGACTAGGGTCATACTACCATGGAAATGACCCTTATCCTGTTGAGGTTTCACTGTCGCGTGGTGTTTGTGATGGAGATTTATAGCAGGATACCTCGATAAGGACCCATGTGTCATCTGGATGATGTCCTATGTGGCCTATTGATCTGCATCCCAATAATGTTTGATGGACTATTTGTTTTCTTGTAGGGATAAGCAGTCAAAACGGTTGAATATGACGGTTGGTGTCATCTATGACCGAAACACTAGTCGCTGATGACTGAATGATCGGTGGATATTTTGTGAGCTATCGGGGTTATCATATGGCCTCTATGGTTGGGATCATATTTTTTTGACATTATTCCCAGACCAGTGAATATGAGACCTAGTGTTGAAGATGCTAGGTTGGATATGGAAGCCTCTGCATAGATGAAGATCTATTTGATGTATTATCCCAATAACTCATTGGTGAAAGCTTGAATGACTACATTGAATTGAAGGTAGTTTTTCTAAAGAATTTCCTAGATACATGAAAAACCCAAACAATGAACAACATAAAATCATCATATCATTTAAATAAACATATGCATGTTTGATTTCCTTTTTTGGACCTATTTTGTTATGTGAATGTGGTCATACATGTCGGTTACACTATCATCTTGGTTAAGGATTCATGCGAGGTTCTCAATTTTTTGTTCCCCTTGTAGTTCATTCCTCGTGAAAATTTTCTATTTTACAATACATTCCAATAGGTTTGATCATGGAACTGGAAACACAAAATGGTCCTATATTTAAAGGGTCCAACATTGCAAAGACAGGTGGTCATTAAGGATTTTTGTAAATGATGCTTAAAAACAAAAATTGGTTTATATGATTGGATGTCAGGCTCATCAAACCCTTTGGGGGGAATTAATTCCAACTCAGGGACTCTCTTATGGATTTAAGATATGTTAATGATTCCATCATTAATTACCATGTATGATGTGGGTCATCCCAAAGTAAACAGTCAATTATTAACATGTACTGTTCTTATAATAATCTATACGTATTTAGGTTCTTCCACAATGGAGATATCTGTATGTATCTGAGGTTCTCCGTTGATGGTATCCTCTTATATACTACTTATAGATTTTTTGGTCGTTATTACTATGATTCTAGTTTTGTAGACTCTGAGTGGGGTACTCTGGTGTATATTTCCATCCATGGATATTTGATTTAAGTTAGTGTAGTGATCGAACATTTCATTGGGCATCCTATGTATCCTAGTAAAAGGAATCAGAACCCACATAGTCCAGTTCCTCTTAGTTTTGAACATCCTACCTTTTAAGGTCATGCGATAAGGACCCAACCTTATAGTTTAATGTCATGTGGTAAGGACATATAGGTATAAGGTGCCTAGTCTAGGTTGGATGTGGGACTTATATGGAAGTTTCCCAGGGAACCTATAAGGAATATAGATTCCCAGGTTGAACTAAACCCTATAGAGAACGTGGCCTAGAGGGAATATGGTTAATTGGGTGTGTTGGGTTTGCACCTCATGGAATCTTACTACCTATACCATATCTATAGCAATCAAGTCACATGTTATTCAATTATGTGTAAATATTCCTATAATGGCACTGAAGGTTATTCTTATTAGAGAGTATGTCCCTTTGAGATATTTATGTTTGGGATTATTCCTAAAAAGAATGCCCTAAATTAAGGGAATTATTATTTGGTATTACCCCTGAGGAGGATACCAATTGAGGGTTATGGTTTCTCATCTCATGGATTTTATGATATGGAGATTTATCCTTATAAAATAATCCTACGTATCCTAGTTATAGAGGGTATCAAAGTCCTCATAATTCATTAGTTCACATGGATCATACAAATGTCATGATAATCGTTATCCTCTAAAACCATGTGAGTCATTCTCAAAGTGGGAAGAAAGATGAAATGGATGATCCAAAAAGCCGCACACAACTCCTCCACCACTAGTTGAAGATGAATGGGTGACGATGGAAGTGGTTTGGTGTACAACACTTCCCTTTCTTCAGTTTACCCTGGAATAGTCCTAGGTTTTGGAGAATGAGGACCGAAGGATGCAAGAGAGAGTGGAGAGGCATGGGGTGCCCATCCACTCTCTGACCTAGTGGACAAGAGGTAGAGAGGAGCAAGAGATGAACATCCTTCATGAATGTTTGGGGGCTTACTCCATGTGGAATTCACTAAAATAAGTTATATAGAGATGTAATAGAATTTTATTCTATGATTAATGGAAAATAAATTGTAATCAGACCCTCCCTTCTAGGAGATAGAGGATCTGTGTCTCATAGATGAGAAGGGGGGATATGGTCCTAACCCTAATGTCTGAAATAAGGAATTCCATCACATTATCTCAAGGACAATGTTTATCGTGATCATTGAATTAAAAATTCACACATGCCATGATGATCCAAACAATTTGGTAGAAAAAGTGTAGGAAAACATTAACTGTAGAAATAAAAATCAAAATCGGAGACATGATGGTGTGTCTTTTCCTATGGGTTTTTAAGTCAAGAGTCATCAATAGAGGCTTTTAGTTTATCCATCTCATACAAGGGAGCCAATGGAGGAGAGGGACCATCATGGATACCTTTTAAAAAGGTCTAAGGAATGGATCAAAGAGGTTGGAGGTTAGATAAAACCAAAGTGTCTCACACAGGGGGTGCGCCATGAAGGAAGGCCTGGGAAAATTAGTAGCATCATCAGAGATGGGTCACCTGGGAAACTAGACTTTGGAGATACCTTTATAAATCATTCATGAGTCTCAAAAGATGTTCATTAAGGGGAATCGTGTATGTCCCTATTTGGGTAAGTTTACCTTGTGCTAGACTACGTTAAACACAAGGTGAGACAGTGTATCACACACATATTATTTATTTTAATGTCTATGAGAAAATTAGTTTAATTTTCCCTCATTAATTTCTTATTATCCAGGTTCTTGAAAGATACCAAGAGAATTGTTGAAGGTATGATCAAAGAAGTAGGTCTAACATAGTGTAAGTTATCCATTAGGAATTTTCATTCGAACAAATGAAAACCCTAGGGCTCTATTAATTGTAAAATATTAGACCCTCTTTGAAGGTTTTATCTCGTGCAGGTGTTGTGCACATTTCTATTGAGAAGGGTTCTATGTAGGTACCTTGTGTGCTGATAGTGCTTTGGGAACTTTGTAAAAATGGTCTTTGAGATAATTAAGTGATCTTTGGCCTTATTCATCCCTCTTTTTTTTTCTTTTTATCTTCTTCCTAGTCTATTTCCTTTTACTTACATTTCAACCACATGAAAAAACAGAGTGTAAACAGTCACCATGGGGACATCTAGTTTTTTTTATAATAAGGATGATGGGACATTAGGGTTGTGTGTTGATTGCAGAAGGTTTAATCAGATTACAGTAAAGGACTAATATCCCCTTTTGTGCACTGATGATATTTTTTACCAGATAAAAGGTTCTTTTATTTTTCTTAAATTGATTTTAGGTCAGGGTATCATCATATGAGGTTGATACCTTCTAATATACAACAAAATACATTCAAAACATTTAATGGGTTCTACAAGTTCATCATAATTCCCCTAGGGTTGGAAAATTATCCTTTTATATTTATATACATAATAAATATAATCTTCCATCCATACCTGGATTAGTTTTTATTAGTTATTTAGATGAAATATTCATGAACTCTAAGACACCGAATGATCATTCTAAATTCCTTAACATTGTCCTGAGTAAACTGAGAGAGCATTTTCTAAATGAAAATAAATAAAAGATTCCATTCAAGATAGACAAGGTACATTTTATGGGTTAATTTATCTCTGCGTAAGGTGTGTATTTGGATGCATAGAAAGTACAATAAGTTTTATCTTGGGAGAATCTTATTAATTGTTTTGATATCAGAAGCTTTTTGGGTTATCTAGGTTATTATTAAAGGTTTGTCAAATAATTTTTTCACTTATCATCACAAATTTCAAGATTGGACAAGTAGGGAGTCATGTTCATGTGGTCTGTAGAATGTGAGAATGATTTCTAATAATTGATGAAACATTTGGATATTGTACTGATTTTGATCTTACCAGAGATGGTAAAGGAGTATACCTTGTTTTTTAAGGCATCAGGTATTTATCTTGGGTAAATGTTGATGTTTAGAGATCGATTCCTGAAATATGGGTCACAAAAATTTTGTCTTGGTGAATTAAATAACAATACACATGATCTTGAGTTGGTTGTGGTGGTCAATTACTTAATGTATTGCTGGAAGTTCTTATTGGATGAATGGTTTATTTTGTATATCAACCATAAAATTCTCATGTACATATTTTCTATGTGATATTTAAATCCCCAAAGAAGAGATGGGTCAAGTATATTTAATCATTCTATTTTTAGTTATACTATATTCCATTAAAATGGAAAAATGTTTCATATAAATTAGGTCAAAATACATAGACTCAGTTGGTCCATGAATCTAGTTATGAGTAGATGATGATGGCTTTGTTCATTGAAATTCATATAGAATTTCAAGAGGTCCATGTACATATGGCCATAATATCTTTTTCAGTTTACTCCTCTCTTCTAAGCCGGATAAAGGGTAGTTAGTATAATGATATGGATTTTTTTCCTTAATGAAAATAATTTATGGTTGGAAGTCTCCTTCTTACTAACCTATTGATGGTGATGAGACTGTTTTTGTTTTTGGTCCTATTTTTGTACCGTATTATATGTGGGGAGAGATGATGTGTGAGTTCCATGCCTCAAAGTGGGTAGTCCACTATGGTTTTACCAAAAAGTATCGTAATATTTAAAAACATTATAGGATGTTTGGGAGGAAGAAATAGGATATAGGTTTCATGACATAATACTAAACCTATTAGTAGGTGAAGGCCATCCATCCTCATCTGGGTGGTTTACTATAGCCATTTCCCATTCATGAATGGAAGTGGGATGATGTCATATTTTATTCTTTGGATGCCCCCTAAGGAAACCCTATATGACTAACATGATATGGGTGATTGTGGATCATTTGACCAATGTATCCCATTTTATACCAATTTTAGAGACTTTTTCTGTAGACCAGTTAGTTGATATTTATGTTTAGGAAATATTACATTTTCATGGGGTACCTTGGAGTATTGTTTTAGATATTGGAACGAGTTTTAATATGTGCTTATGGAAATGTTAATATAAGGATCTTGGTACCTAGGTGTTTTTTATTACATATGTTCACCCACTAATAGATGGCTATTCAAAGAATACTATTTAAAATCTAGAGGACATCTTGAGGGAATGTGATTGATATTTTAGTGGGACTTGGGGAAACCACTTGGGGCTTAATGTGTTCTCCCATAACAACAGTTATCAGGAGACTATTCCAAAAGAACCATATGAGGTGCTCTATGGTAGACTGTATAGATATCCATAATGTTGGATGGATGATGGGGAATTAGAGTTGTTGCATATGAGTGTAATTATGGTCAAATAGAAGTAGTATTAGTTATTTTAAATGAATAATAACATTAATCTGAGCAGGTAGAAGTCATATGACGATAGACATCATCATTATCTTGAGATTTCTATGGGTTTCCATGTGTTCCTTTGGGTGTTACCAGGGTTAAGTCACCAGTGAATTTACATATAGAGAAATTTTGCACCTAGGAATGTAGGTCTAATTGAGATTGTGGAGATGATCAAATAATTGTGGTACTGATTGGATCTTCCATAGTGGTATAGTTTCCGACATGATATTTTAACTGCATCACATATTTGTTAATATCACCTTGACCCATTTCATGTGATCTTTGTGAATGGTGATGATCTTGAGGATGATGTGACGTTGAGTAGCATCTAGTTTTCATTGTGTATTATAGTTAGAACGTCTTATAAGGATGGCGGAATTCAGGTGGAAGGTTTGGAGATAGAGGTGGATATAAAGTCCTATTGGCCCGATCATCTAACATTGGAAAATCAGTAATTCATGTGAGTGCGGCTTGAGGATGATCCACTCTAAGGTGGGGAGGATGTAATACCTTAAACTTCTTCAAAGGTACTATATTGTTTATGATTATGTTAAACTCGGTTTATTTTTTTTAATAAAATCGTTATCGGGTTTTTTAAGAGTCCCGAGGGTGTCTCCAGTGTTTAGGGAATGAAAAGGAAGAAATAAGGGCCATCCAGTGCCTTTTTCATGGTTAGTGAACTATTAGTAAAAATTGGGTTCCATAACAATTTGGGCCTAGGAGTTAGTTACACTATTGAGAATTTGTACAAGAGGGGATCCTAGAACTATGCGGAATTCAATAGATCCATATTTTAAAGCCACGCATGGTTTCTATAACTGTGAGGGATCCCTAGGAGATTGTACAATCAGGCCCCCTCTTGTATAGAGTGTGGTTCATGGTTGGTGCATGGTTTGGAAAACCGTATGGCCAAACTAAGAACATCCTTAAGAAGAGGGAAATTTCAAATTTTCCTCCCTTGGGGTTTATAGGATATAACCCAATATTTATCATCATTTATCCCTAAAATAGTTTGGTGATGAAAAGATTCCTCCCAAGCTTCTCAATGATCATTCTCTTATGATTCATGGATGATTGGAGTGCATTTGGGTGGTAATTAAAGATATGGGTGAGTATAATACTTTTATTTCCACTATTTTTATTAAAATGCCATGTGTAGTTGTTCTTCTCCTCTCAAATCACTAAAACCAACTTTTTACAGTATATTATAAAGTTGAAGGATTGTTTTTTTCAAATAAAATGATATTTTTAAGTGTTCTTTCTTCTATAAACAGGATTTAGGTGGTCTAAAAGTACATTCCAAAGTCTTGATTCCTAAAATGAGGTATATGTGGTTTTATGTGGTACCTTCATGCTATCCTTTTGGTTTCCTTGGTTGGTAATGATAATTTGGTTAATTTAATGATCAATTAAAACCCTCATGGTCTATAGGGAATCCATTAAGTTAGATTTGGTTGGGATAAAGTTCACTCATTTTGTGTGCCACGCCTTGAATATGGGGTCGTATTATTAAATAATAAATTAAAGGGGTCAAGAGATTGATTCTCTGATAATTATATTAGTGAGATAACATGGATTTATGGGATGAAACTAATAATTGTTCTATTTATCTAGAAAAATGGTATAAGGGGGTATTTTCTGTAACTTGAATGTGTTAAATAAGTTATGGAACATAAATGGTAAATGTGTGGAATAGTGAAAGAATCATTATCATGTGGTTAAGGGTATGATTGGTGTGTTAGAATAAGGATCTAATACCCCAAGTCAAGAAAGACTGATTCTCTAAGACCCACTGCTATATTTCATGGGTTATAGTATCAGACTCCAGCTATACACCCCTAACGAATGTACATGATGTGATTAAATAGATTGAATCATCAAGGAAATTTTATTTGTGTTGATTTAAAATGACAGGTAATATGATATAGGGAACATTAATAAACTTGTAGGTTGTTTTTTTAGAGATCATATGTTGAATCATTGTTTATGATTACAGGTAGCACATAGATCAAATAACGAATGTGGATAGTGTAAATATGATTAAATAATGGAACCTGATTTATCTTTTGATTATATTTTTTATTCATAATTATGAATACACTATTATTAGGCTACATGTTTTGTATTCACTATTTCTGGTGGCTGACGGAGTTGTAATCTCTCCTGGATCCAGTTTCCATTAAGTAACCAATATGATTTCATTGTTGGATATCCAGAAAAGGGAAGGGGCACTATTCTAAAGGGTTGATTTGGGGTTTAGGTATGTGCATGGATTAGGGAACCAGACTTGGAGTCAAAACCCATTTTGGGTATTCTTAAATTTTCCTTTATTTTGGGTTTTCCATTACATGTGGAACTATAAGGAATGACATCACATAAATACTATTTGGTTGTCAGTATGTACCTAGGTTTGGTTAATTGATTTGGGATTCATGTTCACTATCTATATTATTTCCATTATATATTATTTTATATATGGTTGATTACAATTATAAAGTGTGTATTCTATCCCCATGTGTCTCATTGGACCCTCTTGGCTAGTTGGTATCCATTCGCATAAGAGGAGGCATTCTAAGGTTCATGTGGAGCACTATATCAGGGCATTGGTTTTGTGGATTCATGGACATGGTGTTTTAATAAATATATCTAAAAATACCACATTTTCATTGAATCTATTTTTATCCATTAATATTATCTATATCCTATTATCCATTAGTCTATAATTAACATATCATCAAATCATATAGCATCTCCAATGAGTATTTAAACCTTAAAAGTGTATCAAAATCCCACCACTTAAAATATTGAAAGGGGGTGTATAGGACTTTGAACATACTATAAACCTTAAAAATGTAAACCTATGATTGTATCCATAACATTTTGGTTAACCTTACAAGAATTAATATATGCTTCCAAAATTAAATCAAAAGTTATTCCAAAAATAATTTCAAAACTATTTAATATTTTCCATAAATCCAAAATTGCAATTAACATCATCATAGATGGCCTAAATAATCTTTTTAACAAAACACTAAACAATTTCAAGGTTACCAATAATTTAAATGTAAATCATATCATTATCTAAACTAAATATTATTAAATCAACATCAGACACATACTAAGGATTGTCTTTACCATAATCATTTGTTATCCAAAAATATCACCTTACTACTAAATCACATTTTTTTGTTATTGGTAACATTTAAAATATGTTTTAAAATCCATAAATAAATACTATTACGGAACTATCATTATATGATTCATAATTTTTTAACAAGAATATAATTATTATAACACTTATATTACATAATTCGTTTAACTAAATAAAATAAAACAAAAATCAACTCACATAATTCTTCAAACACTAATTAGGATTTGTCATCTTATCCGCCAATACATATTTTCTATAATATGAAATATGAATCATGAATTAAAATTCATCAACCTAAATTTAGTCATTATTTTTTCAATTTTATCATACAAAGTGCTGTTAAAATAGACTATACATTTTATATGCCATTCATAATCTCTTCATCATCGTTGGTAAAACCATTACTTGTAAAAACATTCTGATTCTATTCAAGGTATTTTCTCTTAGGTCATGAATTTTCATTATTCAAATGAATTTAAAATTTAAAATTTCCAACCAATAAGGATACCATAAGAAGACCTTTATTCTCATCCATTGTGTTTACCAATTTATTCATTTTTCCTCACTAACAACTTTCTTTCTATTCACCTTTACCACACTAAAAACATATTTTAATTATGTTGGGAAATTCAGTTTAGTTATTTTTCCATAATCTAGAAATTTTGGAAGCTGAATCCTTTTTTCTCTATGGACTTTATGAAACCTTATCTTCATCCTTTTAGGAATGTGTTAAGAAACTCATCAATGTTGTGTTTGTTAATCATAACCTGTGATAAAAGGTTAAATACAACCATACGTGTTATCACTATAGATCCCATTTCATTTAGTTTCACATAAATCATAGAATATTCTTCCATATATATTTTTAATTTGGGGCATTTTATATCCATCAATTTATTAATGTTAATAATATTTAATGTGATCATACCAATGAAATAATAATAAACTATGTTATGAGGAGGATTAACACTAATATATACATAAACCAATTATATTATAATATTTTAATTTATACAAATAACCAAATTTATCCAAAATATAATAACCTTTTTGTCATAGGATAATTTTATATTTTTTTAAAATATCATCAGAACCTCTAATGTTATCTATAATATTACTCTGATACTGACTGTAAGGACCCAATATTAAATATAACATAATCTAGTGCCATTATACTAGATTTAATTTAGATCATATATATTTATAGTTTTACATATTTCATTCAAAATTATTTCAAGATAATAATTTATATTACCAAGAGGACACATCTACTCAGTATAAAAAATTCATTAAATAATACTTGTAAGTAAATCATGATTTTTTTTCATGAAAAATATTCATGACATTCATCTCGACTTCTTTCTTTTCCTTACCCATCATTCAAGCCTTTTAAAACCTTAATAGAATGTGGGATCAACACAAAATACATAGTAAGTGACACAAAACAAAAGAATTAAAATTTTAGTCCTTGAATACTTATAAAAATATGGCTCTTGAAAATATAAATTTTGGCTCAATATATAAATTTTTTTACCCCAAAATTCACCATAGATGCCCAAATATTTTCATAATATATTTCGTAAAAAAATTTTAAAACAAAATAATACTCATAATGTTTCATTGAAGTTATGAGAAAACTAAAAATAACTTTTTTTATTAATGTACACTTTTCAAACTTAAAAATATTCTCATATTTTCCATTAAACATAAGATCATTATCATAATTTTAAAAATATAAAATTCCTAGAAAAACCAATAAAATTAATAGATAAAACATATAAGTTAATTGGGGTATAATTTTCATATCACTCTTAAAAATGTTATAACCATGGTAGTAACATAATGAATAACCATTTTCATTACACATAAAATAACCATCACAGTAATAATAGTAATAACCATCAGTGTATATTCCCATAATGTCTTAAGAGATACAAAATCGGTTAACACTATCCATTTAACCAATGTGTTGTAGATCAATAAAGGGATCGCTCATACTCATTTTTTATGGAAAAACCCATCATCATAAACAATTCTTTTGAACTATAATAGATTTCATAAAATATTGAATCATAACAATTTTATTTTCACCTATAAGAACACATTTTTGATATTAAAATATCCCTTTCATTTAAATCATGTATTTCAAAACTATAATTCCTAGGAAAAATGGAAGTATATTTTTTCTTTTCAAATACACTGAATTCTTATAAAGGAATCTATACATCAAATAATTTTTATGATGGGTAGAAATTATTTTTTCTCTATATATGTTATAATAGAACATTTCTTTTTTCTTTTGTAAGGAATCTCAAAAAATATTTGAAAAAATATTTCCTTTTAAAACCTTTGAATTTAATTCTAAATAAACATATAATTTATTTATAATTCCATTATTTTCCTATAAATAAATAAATAAAATAAATTTTAAAAAATATGGATATGGAATAAATAGTGAGATCTAAGGGGAACATTAAAATATGATTTTCTAAAATTAATGTATCTTACCATGAGTCTGACTCATCACGATTATTATTTTTCTTATAGAACAACAAAAATATTTTTATTATTCACTTTATTGAAGAAAATTTTTCATGTTAATTAATCCTTTTATTTTATATTTTATCTTGATATATTTAATTAGTTAATAAATTAAATTCACATCAAACGTTTTGACAGTATTCAGTTCAAAATTCCAAAATGACATCGGTGGGTTGACTATGGAAAAAGTGGTCATTATTAAATAATATATAGATTAAAAATAATGAAAAAAATCATTTTTATACCACAATTATCATTTTAAAACCAATCATGAAATATGGTTATGATAAATGAGCAAAGATACAATCATGGATATGGTAGGCTATAGGTATGAATGAGTAGTGTTTCCATTTCTCAATGATCTTTATAGAAATAAGGTAATTTTAATTTTATATCTAAATGACTATCATAATATCATAACTAAAATATTAATTCTTTTAGTATATGTATATATAACATCTATGTGATGTGGTGATGAATAATTAATCACATTGCTTCATTGAAGGTTGTAGTCCACACAAATGCACAACAATGTTAAAATTTTCTGGTGAAGGGAAGGGTAATAAGTTAAATGATATATTATCATTTCATAATGAAAAATATTACATTTATATACTGGTTGAAAATTAATTACATTATTATAATCCAACTGTGAGATATGGTGATGAACACAAATTACATTGATTCAAGAGTCAGAAGTTCTCTATACCCAAGATTGATTGTTTTGTATCCAATTTGATGGAAGAAGAGATGGATATATGTAAAGACTTGGAAATTTCATGGAATTTTTCTTCATAAATTTTTTGGAATTTTACAAGTCAACAGTTTTTGATGGCTCCTGATTCCGAGGCCCAGTGTGCCCAGAATAATTTTCTAAAGTTTTCTTAAGATTAAATTCACGTGCATAAGCAGTTTTACTAAAAATGGAATAACACTTAAAGGGTTACTCGAATCATAAATCCGAGGGCACCATTGCGCTCAAGATGACGGGTTTACCCTAAGTGTGACTTAGGTTTAGTCGGCACAGGCCTCCCGTGAGAAATTCCAAAAATGTTATAACCGTAAATAAAATAACTAAATAAATTATTTTATTTTTCAAATGCTTATAACTCACAAATGGTAGCTCGGATTAATAATCTAAGACCACCCCTTAAATTTTGAGGGCATGCTTTATTTAAGCAGATACTTACTTTGGCCGGTACGGGAAACCAGAAAAAATTAGTTTTAGGCCACAAATAAAATAATTAAGTGTCAATTATTTTATTGTAAAATTCATAACTTCTAAACAGTAACTCAGAATGAAAATATGAGAGTACTCTTGGGTTCATTGGGGCATGCTTTACTTTTTTAGAACCTAATCTTGACCGGCACAGGTCAAGAATGACTGTTAATAATTTTCCTAACTTTTGTTCGGGTACGTTCAGTAAACGTACATGTGGGTTTTCTATCTTTTGAACTGATGCTCGGAATTGAAATCTGAGAACACCGATGAACTCGCATCACTGATATTTTCTTAATGGGACCATTACCATAGTTTTGCTTGGTCGATAGTGGAAGTTATAAATTGGGTTTTATAATTAAGAATTAAAGTTTGACTGAAAATGTGTGTGTAACACATTTTTATTTGGTGGTGGTTATTTTTTCCAAAAGAGGAGTTGGAGGTGGGGCCCACACCCCACATAACCTCCAATGAGAGGATAATGTATGGTGGGGCCCAGAAGAACACTGAACCTCTCAACTCCCCTTGAAACCCCCCTTTTAACTCTTAAAATTGTCTACCTCCTCTCTTTTAATTTTAACCTTCCATCTTCTCTAATTTAAGATTCCAACACTCTCTCAATTAATTTTCTAGCATGCAATTAATTAGTTGGCTCATCTATTTTGAATTAATTTGAATTAATTAAGTGAGCATAATAATATGGGTTATATTATTATGTTTGGGTTGGAATAATGTTTTTGGTTGGGAGAATTGGTGGAGCCTCGGTGAAATAGGAAGAGCCTTCCCCCAACGAAGAACGTCGATTCCACCAAAGAATGACAACCCGTCTTCTTCTACCTTCTTCAACTGGGGAAAGAAAGTGAGGTGATGCCCAAGAATAACGCCATCTACTTTCCTCTTCCTCCACATCAAGGGAAAAGATGTCATCGTCGACAACGACAATATCTTTCCCTCCAATGTTGACGGAACGATGTCCGTCTTCCACGACGTTTGTCTCCCGCGATGCCTAACTTCCGCGACACCGTCTTCCGTGACTTCGAAAGCGTAACTTGAATCAAGGTAGGTGGTTTTGTATAATTTTAAATGAATAAAATTATACCCTCATTCTTTATTTATGATTTGTTTTGACTTTGTCCTTTTGTTATCGCCAACGCGGAGGGCGTGGTCCGAACAAACACGGCCCGAGGACCCTCCCTTGTTAGTTAGTTTGTTTTGGTGATGGAGGCGGAGCCGGAAGGGTGTGGTGTCATTGCACCGTGCCAGAGGAAGTGGCCACGTCCATGAGGCGGCAGTGAAGAAAGGAGGCGGCGACCAAAAATGCATCCAGGCTGGGCCGCGGAGGTAGACGACTGGCACTGTCACACTGGTCGCGTGGAGTAAACCGCACCCCGTGTTATGAGCCGCTCGGATGAAGGGAACAGGCTGGCTATAGCCGGCCAGGCTGGAGAACCATGGTGCCTCCTTGGTGCCGTGCTGCGGGAAGATTGCGACCCTCGGTGCGGGCCTCTTTGTAGGGAGAACCGGTCAGCCGCCTGCTGGCTGTGCTGGGAAGACCGCAGTGTCAGCATGCCGAGGAACCACGGCCCGCAACCGTGGGCCGCTCGAGCTGGAAAAAACTAGCAGGCTTCAGTCTTCTGGGTAGCAAGGAGGGGTGGCGCCACCGGGCGAGCCAAACTGGCCCGCAAACACGGGCCGGTACCGCGGTTGGGCTGCTCCCCACTGAGCCAGGCCGACCCCACAAACAGGTCGGACCTACCGGGCCGGGTCCCTGGGTGGGCTGCGCTCCACCGGGCTGCGCTGACCCCCAGCTGGGTCGGACACGCCAAACCGGGTCGGGCCGACCCCCCAGTCCACTAGGCTTGACGGGTGGGGCCCATTACGCTTAAACGTGAATCTCTTCTAGACCGTGCATCAAATTGACATGCCATCTATGGCATTGGGATCCTCACGATGAGGTGGTACTTTTCGATACTCTAAGTGAGTTTTGGACAACTTTGGAAAATGGCTGGGTTTGGAATGAGAGTAATTCCAATAGGGCCCCTGGAATAGAAATAATAAGACCGGGCGTCTGATTGACGCACCGTCTGTCACGTTGGGATCCTTTTAATGAGACGGAACTATGGGATACATCAACTCAGGACTTCATAGTAGTGTATGTATCAACACTTTTCATGAAGAGCGGACCCTCCCGGAATCGAGCTTGCTAGGTGCGGGAACCCTAGAGCTGGCTAAAACTACGACGACTTCTGTACTTGGATCCTACGTGGGTTCAACAGTGATGACTTCTGTACTTGGATCCTACGTGGGTTCGATAGTGATGACTTCTGTACTTGGATCCTACGTGGGTTCGATAGTGACAACTTCTCTACTTGGATCCTACATGGGTTCAACAGTGAGGACTTCTGTACTTGGATCCTACGTGGGTTCAACAGTAACGACTTCTGTACTTGGATACTATGTGGGTTCGAAAGTGACGACTCTTGTACTTGGATACAATGTGGGTTTGAAAGTGACGACTTCTATACTAGGATCCTATGTGGGTTCGACAATGATGACTTCTGTACTAGGATCCAACGTGGGTTCGACAGCTTAGATGAATCAGTGACTATAACTAATCATCTCTATCTCTATACAAAAGATGTATACTTGTATGAGATGAGTCTTGACTTTCAATCATTATCATCGATGTGATTGAAATTACTTTTTTGTGTAGATTGTGTTGTACTTGGGCTCGAGAGTTGGAGCTGAACTGTGATTGGTAACTTAGGTATATGTATGGGTATATACCTAAGTAGAGTTGGTTGATACTTCGTGATTGTATTTTTCTTATGTGGTTTATCCTTCATGGATTCTGGGAGACTTTCAGGGGTCTCAGGGTCCCTACTGAGTATCGTAATACTCACCCTTGCATGGGTAACACCCGCACTTCATTGTGTTGGTTGCAAATGACGGACAAAACTGATCAAGGCAGACTTTTGTGGAGTTGGATGGTACCCGAAGGTGGACCACTTGGAGAGACATACACGGAGCAGACGGAAAGAACTGAGGTGCTGAGGAGGCCATCTGTACCCACCCTTTAGGTGGGATTCCAATAGGATGACTGAGAAGTTGTTGTTTACTTTTCTCCAGTTGTACTTTACTATTGGGCTTGTATTTCCTACCTCTCTTTTTTCAGAACGTACTTTTTTATTCAGTTATACTTATTTTTTTTGATTTGTTGCCTCTACCGCTTGTTTTCAGATTGTGTGTGTGTTACAGGTTAAAAAAGAAATATTTTCGTTTTATCGGAATTACGCATTTGGTGCTAGTTTCCAGCCCCTGGCCTATGGAAGGCAGGCTTGGGGTACTCACAGAACAGGTCCTACGGATGGGTCATGACAAATTGGTATCAGAGGAGTCGGTTCTACAGCTGAACATTGGAATCTGATATTTATTTTCTATGAAGCAATAGTGTTAAGAGTATTGAGTATGGTTTTCAGTCTAGGGAGTCCAGTGTTGGTGTGGTGGCCGATATATCCAGACACCAGGACACTAACCTCTGATTTCCAACTTAGTGCATGAAAACACTGATTGTGTGTGTGTTTAAAGAGTTTCCTTTGTGGTATCTTTGAGTCAGCTCACCAGGTATAAAATTTTCACCGTGGTGCACCTATTATTTATCGGGATTCCACTGCAAAGACATCCAGCTAGGGTTTATAAGAGAGAGTACACGATGACCTCCCACTGAGTGATGAGGCTCCTATGCAGGGCCCTCATACTATGATGGAACCTTTAGGTGGTGTACCAGCAGCAACAGCACCCATTGGGTATCAGATGCCACCAGCTGTACTGGAGGGCAGTGCACGCCAAATGAGTGCGTTGCACGAGTTCCAGCAGTATATGCCTCTGAGGTTTTGAGGTGAGATAGATTCCCAGGCAGCAGAGGATTGGATAGAGGCGATTACTGGAGTTTTCCACCTAGTTGAGACACTAGTAGAGCAAATGTTGTTCTTAGCTACTAATATTTTTCAATGAGTGACCAGAAGGATGGTCTACATAATGATGAAGTTTCGGTATTTGGACAGTTTTCCAAGATGGTACCTTCGGGCAGTGTGCCAACTATATCACTACCCATTGGTCAGCAGACAATATCGGCGGTTCCAGTAGAGGAAATTTGTAGGCTTAGTGCCTTACATGTGTTTCAACACCAGATATCCCTCATGTTCTGAGGCGAGCCCGACCCACGGGTAGCTGAGTACTGGCTTGAAGAGGTGGGTGAGAGTTTTCTATAGCTTATAATGCTTTAGCAGGATGATGTGTTGGTAGCTGAGTATTCATCAAGGCATGCCAATATTTCCTGGTACTCGATGAATATGATTCGATCAGTGCTTTAGAGCATGGACCTCTGAGCGAGGTGTGTTTAAGGATATCTAAGACAGTACTTTTTCCTCTATGAATTCCTACTTATGTTAGGGTGCTAGAGAGATCCTTTTTGGTTGAATATTCATTGGCTGAGTAGATACATCCAGTGAATGTCAACAGTAGGAAAGCATGAAACTGGCGTCAGTCTCAGAGACTTGGGCATGTGAGATGTTTCAGGAAGAGGAAGTGTTAAGAACATATGAATCTGTAGGGTAGCAGATGTGGAAGCAGAGCTAGGAGAGCAGCATAAGGTGGTATACATTTCGACATGTTAAACCCAATCGCCTTTGAAGTCCCTGCTAGGCTCATGGAGCTAGAGAGCAGGAGAAGAGAGTAGCTGCATGCAGTCTAGGAGTGTGACCCAAGGGCTCTAAGAATGATTTTAGGTACGGTCTATGTCTACTACTAGCTACCGTATCAATAGAAATATGTACCAACCATTCCTTCCTTCCACAAATCTTGTCCCAGACTTAGAGTTTCCGGTTAAGTTGTTGACCTGACCCTCACGTATGGAGATACCTTTGGGAGGAGACTTGATAATCACACTTACACTGACGGTGTGATCTAACCCTTAAGGCAAGAGTTTCGGTTGGAACCTCTTGGTGGTAGCATTGAGGCCTTATGACGTTAGTTAGGTTATGGACTGGGCAACCATAGTTCATACATAGATTGACTGTATTAGGAAAAAAAATTAGGGTTTATCTACAATGTTGGGATGAGGTTTTCCTTGGTAGGAAAAAAAGGAAAACCCAGGCAGCACATGATGGAATCATGCATAAGAGGGTGAAGTCAATCACTCAGGAGTCGGCTAGACTTATCTTTGTGCCAGACTTCTCCAGAGTTGCAGCACCACTATCCGCATTGATGAAGAAGGGGAAACCCTTCATATTTTCAAAGAGATTCCATCATAGCTTTCAGAAGCTGAGGCAAATGGTGACCAGTGTGCCCATCTTGAGGCTAACGGAGGAGAGCATTGGGTACGTAGTTTACTGTGACGAATCAGGGACCAGACATGGGTGTGTTCTGATGCAGGAGTGAGAAGTGATTGGGTATGGTTCTCAGCGGTTGAGACTACACGAGAAAAACTATGCTAGCCATGACCTGGAGTTTGCAGCAGTGGTCTTCTCCTTGAAGATGTATCTGCACTATCTTATGGGTGAATGTTTTACCATAAAATCTGACCACCAGAGTCTCAGGTATATATTCTCACAGAAGGACCTGAACCTAAGACAACACTGTTTGCTAGGTATGAAGAAAGCAATAGTAGAGTTTGTCTCTCGATGTCTCACTTGTCAGCAAGTGAAGAAAGAGCACCAAGTTCCAGAAGGCTTGGTTCATCCCTTAGATGTTCCATAGTGTAAGTGGGATGGGATATCCATGGATTTCGTGATAGGACATAAACATACGTCCAGAGGACACGACTCTGTCTAGGTGATCGTAGACCGACTCAGCAAGTTGGCCCACTTCTTACCAATCTGAGATCCGGGATTAGTAGAGAGATTGGGATGCCTCTACATTTCAGAGATCATATGGATTCATGGTGTTCCATCGACTATCATCTCTATCGAGATGCTCGTTTCACTTCCTGGCGATGGAAGGGGTTATAGGAGGCTTTTGGGATACAGCTTCTCTTAAGCACCACCTTCCATCCTCAGACGGATGGTCAGAATGAGAGGACCATTTAGACACTCGAGGACATGCTTCGTGCTTGTGTCCTCAACTTTGGTCTCAGCTAAGAGGATCACTTACCCTTGGTGTATTTTGCATACAACAACAGCTACAACTCCACCATCGGGATGTCCCCTTGTGATGAATTGTATGGTCGACCTTGCAGATCATATTTGTGGTGGACTGACCCAAGGGAGTCTGTACTTATAGAACCAGAGATGCATCAGGCTATGACGGATAAGGTGCATATCATCCAAGAGCGGATGAAGACTTCACAGAGAAGACAGAAGTCTTATGCATATAGGAGATAGAGACCACTGGAGTTCAAGGAAGACAACCATGTGTTCCCACGGGTCTCACTTCGACGAGGTCTATAGAGATTTGTCGAGGCGGAAAGTTATCTCCACGATTCATTGGACCATTCCAGGTCCTCAGCAGTGTAGACGAGGTGTCTTACCACCTATCCCTTCAACCTCAGTTGGATCGGGTGCACGACATCTTCCACGTATCTCAGCTGAGCAGATACGTGCACGACTCGTCCCACATCATCGAACACCAGGAGATGGACATTGATGACGGGGGAACTTTCATGGAGGTCCCAGTGGAGATCGATGATTGATAGGAGCAGGCCCTACGTGGATGGGGTATTCCTCTGGTGCGCATTTACTGGTAGCACAGGAACCTCCAGAAAAGAACATGGGTGCGGGAGGCATAGATGCATGCTCAGTACCCTCATTTATTTCCCTAGTGTGTGTTGTAGCTCTACAGGGACGTAAAGTCCTGAGGTGGGGGTAATGTAAAGACCAGGAAATTTCACCGAATTTTTTTTCATAAATTATTTGGATTTTAAGAGTCTGTGGTTTTTTACGAAACCTGATTCTGAGGCCCGGTGTGCCCGGAATAATTTTCTGAAGTTTTGTTAAGCATAAATTAAAGCGCGTAAGTAGTTTTACTGAAAAATTGGAATAAATATTAAACG
This sequence comes from Viscum album, assembly GCA_963277665.1. Classification (NCBI taxonomy): domain Eukaryota; kingdom Viridiplantae; phylum Streptophyta; class Magnoliopsida; order Santalales; family Viscaceae; genus Viscum; species Viscum album. Next base: position 2,018,038,637 of record OY728135.1, read on the forward strand.
GTTACTCAAATCAGAAATCTAAGGGCACCGTTGCACTCAAGATGATGATTTTACCCTAGGAACGACTTAAGTTTGGTCGGTGAGGGCATCCTGTGAGAAATTCCCAAAATGGAATAACCATAAATAAAATAATTAAATAAATTATTTTATTTTTCAAATACTTATAACTCACAAATGGTAGCTCAGATTAAAAATCTGAGACCCCCGCTAAACACATGCGGGTATTCTTTATTTAAGCAGATACCGACTTTGGCCAGCGCAGGCCACCAGAAAAAGTTAGGTTTTGGCCGCAAATAAAATAATATAGTGTCAACTATTTTATTGTAAAATTCATAATTTCTAAAGGGTAACTCGGATTTAAAATCTGAGAGTACCATTGGGTTCGTTGGGGCATGTTATACTTAGGCAGATCCTAACCTCGATCAGCGTGGGTCATGGGTGACTGATAATAATTTTCCGAACTTTTGTTCGGGTACGTTCAGTAAACCTACATTCGGGTTTTTCTATCTTTTGAACCAGTGGTCGAAATCGAAATCTGAGGACACTGATGAACTCGCAGCATCGGTACTATCGTAAGGGGACCATTACCGTAGTTTTAGATGGTCGAGAATGGATGTTATAAATTGGGGTTTCTAATTAAAAATTAATGTTTGAATAAAAATTTGTGTGTAACACATTTTTATTTCGTGGTGGTTATTCTCTCCAAAGAGGAGTTAGAGGTGGGGCCCACGCCCCACATAACATCCCATTAGAGGATACTGTGTGGTGGGTCCCACACAAACACCAAACCTCTCAACTCCCCTGGAAACCCCCCTTTTAACTATTAAAACTCTCCACCTCCTCTCTTTTAATTTTAACCTTCCATCTTCTCTAATTTAAGATGCCAATACTCTCTCAATTAATTTTCCAGCATGAAATTAATTAGTTGGCTCATCTATTTTCAATTAATTTGAATTCATTAAGTGAGAATAATAATATGGGATATATTATTATGTTTGTGTTGGAATAATGTTTTTGGTTGGGAGAATTGGTGGAGCCACGATGAAATAGGAAGAGCCTTCCTCCAACGAAGAACGCTGATTCCACCGAAGAACAACAACACGTCTTCTTCTACCGTCTTCAACTGGGGAAAGAAAGTGAGGCGACGCCCATGAAGAACACCATCTAATTTCCTTTTCCTCCGCATGAAGGGAGAAGACACTGTTATCGCCAACGACAACGTCTTTCCCTCCAACGTTGATAGAATGACGTCCGTCTTCCATGACATCCGTCTTCCGCAACGTCCGTCTTCCGTGATGCCCAACATCAGCGACGCTGTCTTCCGTGACAACGACAACTTTCCTTCAATCGAGGTAGGGGGTTTTGTATAATTTTATGTGAATAAAATTATACCCTCGCTCTTGATTTATGCTTCGGTTCGACTTTGGCCTTTTTTTATCACCTAATGCGGAGGGTGTGGGTCGAACAAACACGGCCCGACGACCCTCCGTTGATTCTTGTTAGTTAGTTTGTTTTGGAGACGGAGGTGGAGTTTGAAGGGTGAGGTGTCTTCGCACCATGTCAGAGGAAGTGGTCATGGCCATGTAATGGTGGCGAAAGAAGGAGGCGGGGATCAAAGGCCACAGCTAGGCCGGGTCGTGGCGGTGGAGGACAGGCGCCATCGCGCCCGCGGCGTGGAGGAAACCGCGGCCCGCGGTGCGCGCCGTTTGGATAAAGGGAACCGGCCGACCATATCTAGCCGGGCTAGAGGACTGCGGCCCCTCTTTGGAGTCGTGCTGTGGGAAGATAGCGGCCCGCTGTACGAGCCGCATTGCAGGGCGAAACAGCCGGCCGCCTGCCGGGCGGGCTGGGAAGACTGTGACGCCTCTTCACGACGCGTGTGGAGGAACTGCGGCCCACAACCATGGGCCGCTCGAGCCAGAAAAAAACAGGCTGGCTTTGGCCAGCTTGGCAGCAAGGAAGGGCGGTGCTACTCGGCACTGATGGGCGAGCCAAACCGTCCCGCAACCGCGGGCCGGGACCACGGGTGGGCCGCGCCCCACTGGGTCGGGCCGACCCCCCAAACGGGTCGGACCCACCGAGATGGGTCCCTAGGTGGGCCGCGCTCCACCAGGCTGGGCAGACCCCCAGCCTGGTCAGACCCGCCAAACCGGTTCGGGCCAGCCCCCAATCCACTGGGCTTGACGGGCCAGGCACGTTACGCTTAAACATGAATGTCTTCTAGACCGCGCGTCTGATTGATGCGCCTTCTATGGCACTGGGATCCTCACGATGAGGCGGTCCTTTTGTGATAATCAAAGTGAGTTTTGGAAAAATTGGAAAAAATGGACGGGTTTGGAATGAGTGTAATTCCAACCAGGCCCCTGGAACAGAAATGATAATAACTCTCATACTGGGCGTCCGATTGACGCACCGTCAGTCGTATTGGGTTCCTTTTGATGAGACGGAACTATGGGATACAACAACTAAGGGATTATTGTTATTTGATTTATCCACACTTGGATCGAGGGTCGGACCATCACAGAATTGAGCGTGCTTTGTGCGGGAACCATAGAGCTACCTGCAACTGCGATGACTTCAATACATGGATCCTACATGGTATCGACAGTGACAACATTTGTACTTGGATCCTATGTGGGTTCGACAGTGACGACTTTTGTACTTGGATCCTATGTGGGTTCGAGAGTGACGACTTCTGTACTTGGATCCTATGTGGGTTCGACAGTGATGACTTCTGTACATGGATCCAACGTGGGTTCGATAGTGACGACTTCTGTACTTGGATCCTACGTGGGTTCGATAGTGACGACTTCTGTACTTGGATCCTACATGGTTTTTACAATGAAAACTCCTATACTGGGATCCTACGTGGGTTCGAAATTGATGACTTCTGTACTAGGATCCTGCATTGGTTCGACAGCTTAGATGAATCAATGACTACAACTGATCATCTCCATCACTAAACAAAATAAGTATACCTGTGTGAGCTGAGCCATGACATTCAATCATTATCATTGATCTGATTAAAATTAATTTCCTGTGTGGAATGGGTTATACTTGGGCTCGAGAGTTGGATTTGAACTGTGATTGGTAACTTAGGTATATATGGGCAGATAAATAAGTAGAGTTCGTTGATACTTCATGATTGTATTTTTATTCTTTGGTTTATCCTTTGTGGATTCTGGGAGACTTTCGTGGGTCTCGGGGTCCTTACTGAGTATCATTATACTCACCCCTTCATGGGAAATGCCCGCACTTTGTTGTGTTGGTTGCAGACGACAGACATCACTGATCAAGGCGGAGTGTTGTGGAGCTGGATGGTAACCGGAGGTTGGCCACTTTCCGAGACGTACAGGGAGCGAACAGACAGACCTGAGGTGCGAAGGAGTCCATCGTTACCCACCCTTCAGGTGGGATTCCCAGAGGATGACTCAGTAGTTGATGTTTGCTTTTATGCAGTTCTACTTTACTATTGGGCTTGAATTTTCAACCCCTCTCTTTTCAGCACATACTTTTGTATTCAGTTCTACTTAGTGTTTTATTTTAGTTTTTGCCACTACCTCTTGTGTTCATACTGTAAGTGTGTTACGAGTTAAAAAGGAAATTCCTTCCCTTTTATCAGTATTATGCCTTTGGTGCTAGTCGCCAGACCCTGGCCTATGGAAGGCGGGCTTGGGGTAGTCACGGCATGGGTCCCGAGGACGGGTTGTGACAATATAGGTTATTAAATTTAAATAGTAACGTATAAATAAATATATTATAATATTTTAATTAATTTATCATGGTTAATGAATATTTTATATAGGTGGAAGAATAAACAATTCTAAAACATGCAGCTGAAAACTATACCTCTTATTTGGAATAACTCCTTTATATATCCTCTTACGGGATCTTGGGTTGGTCATTGGGGAAAGAAATAACAGCTAGAGTTTTGATAATTAAATATTTAATATATATTTTTAGGTTGTGATCAAGATAGAAGACTAAATGTGGAGTGAATATGAAAAGGGAGGGGTATCCTTTTATAATTGAGGGGATGTTAACTCTTGGAATATTTTAACATATTAAATTAATATAAATAATAATTTATCTCAAAATGGCTCAAAATAAATAAAATATTAAGAGAGAATAGTAATGTGTTTATATCATCACATCAAACAAAATTTATACATGTTTGGATCACCATGTTACTCGTATGATTTTTTTAATCCTTCATTACGCATTTTGACAATTTTTGTAATAATAAAGTTTTCTACCAATTAAGGGTTAACATTTTTAATATAAAGTGATAAAATCTCAATAAATAGAACATGGATGATGTTTAAACCCATATACAACTCATTTAGACAAATTTCATATTTTTATGAATTTTATATCATTTAATAAAATATTTTGTTTTAGAAAATATCATTAATGTCATTTTAATACTATTCATTTAATTTGACATTAATGCATCAAGGAAAAAGGGTAATTAGAATATAATGATTCCACACATCCACATTATTTCATATAGATATATAAAATTCTTGGTACATATGATCTCATTCAAAATAATTCAATTTAAATATTTTTATTTTAATTTATTTTATTTTTTCGCAATTGAATAAATAAAGTATTATCATAGTATAAGCATTTAATGTAATTATATAATTTCTATAAAATTAAAATAAATTTATATTAGAAAAATTATCACATTAATCTTAATAAATACACATATATTCATTCATAGAATGCTTTTTTCTTACGTTCACAGATATGATATATTAAAAACTCAGAGATAAATATTTTGTAGCCTTCTATGATTTAAATATTATGTAGTTCATTTTCATGGGGATGTGTTCGTTAAACAACATAATTCAGATCCTAAATTCATGTTAATATACTTATTTTATTATAGTAATAATTATTATGAAAATATATATCCTCATCACTTAGTTTTAACTAATAAAAACTTGATTTTCTCTTTACCGAGGTGATAAATTTTGTAACATTTACTATTCTAATTGATAAAAATAAATGTGGAATAGTTACCAAAATAGAACTTCATAATTAAAAACATAGAATCAATTTTATCAAATTAAATACCTATACATAGATGTATATAATTTTAAAATTATTTAAAAAATGTGAAGAAAGGTGTCTTTTAGAAAAAATACATTTTTAAGAATAAAAATTGATTTTATTTCTTTTTCAATTCATTAAAATTAGTAGTTAAATGTCAAAAAAATTTATTGAGTATATTTTAACACCCCATGTTTTTTAATTTTTCATTAATTAATTGACTATTTTGATATTTTACATTTCACAAAACACAGAATATAACTTTTTTTATATAAAAGCACAATGTGTGGCTTTCATTATATACAACGCCAATTCAAGAATTCAAAAAAAAACTTATATTATCATTTGGTACACAAAACACTAATTTTGGCTTGTATTTGGTGTAATTTTGTGTCCCTTTAAAATGTTGTGTTCCACACAGGGTCAAGATTTACACAAAAATAAGATATGATTAATATTATTATTATTATAATCTTATAGCTACCACCTAGCCATTGGAATGGAAGATACTAATAAGAATATATAAAATTAAAAAAAAATATTTACACTTCTGTATAAAATGAATCTTTTTTATCAATTATTATAATTTAACATTAGTAGTATTTGAACATAATGAAATTACTTTACTAAGAAAAATATTTTCCTATGTAGAAGCCCAATTCTATATCAATAAATTAAAAAAAATTCTGATAAATTTTTTCAATAAAATTTATATATTAAATATGAAAAAATATTTTTTATTCTCATCCTGTAGATTTGATAGATATAAGATTGGAATAAATCCAATTTTATGAATAAAAATATGTATTGTTCAAAAAGATAATTTTACCACCGTTTAATAGTGAGACTATTTGAAACCTAATTTTTGAAACATTGATAATTGTTATTTGAAAAAATAAATTCTATTTTTTTACGTGTAATATAAAAATTTACCTTGGGTTAATTTTCTTTTTTTTTCTAATAAGATTCTTTTCTTGATGAATAGTGAAAATACTGAATTTTAATTCAAAACTTATTTTTCATCTGATTTATTTGTATAGTTAAATTATTTTTTTATTAGGTTTTAAAGATTAATTCTATTAATTTTAAAAAAAATTAATATAATTGAGACCATTCTAACCAATTTCATGTTGAAATTGGATTTAAAACATTTCAATCTTTTGGACCTTTTCGCTTAAAATCCTATTACTGTGGCGCATTTGCGATATTACTTTTAAATTAATTTCACTGACTTATGTGATTTCAATTTTTCCAAATTGATTAAAAAAATTTAATTATAATAATTTATAATTTCTAAATAGGTAAAAAAAAATTTCTCTAAATAATATTAGTGAAAGTGATTAAAATTAATTACTACGATTAGGAGAAAAATTAGCTTAATAAAAGACTAAACCGTAAACATATGGCCCAAAATTAACAAGAAACTTTTAAAAAATGAATTTTTTTGTTTATATTTATATCTTATCATACCTTATATCATTTTTTCACAATTATTGGATCCACGTTTGATGGAAAAAATGTTAGTGAAATTCCCATTACAAAAATTTACAAGAATGTCACTCCTCCTCCACTATAAAAACACACTCACCCCTCCCACTTATTCACAACTATCAAGACCTTTGTATCCCAAAAAAATATATAAACAAATAACTTCCAAAAATCCCTCCCTTCATTGTAGATGCATAAATTTTGTTATAAATCCTACCATAAAACCCCATTGATGCAAAGGAAGAGGAGTTACCCAAAGAAAAGTTAACACCCTTCCTCAGGATCCATTGTTTGATTTTTATTCTACACTCCATCAACACATATTTTTCATTTATTATATAATAAACCTAGTGTCCTAAATATAATTCTATGTTTTTATTAATTATTTTTACCTACACTTACAAACACATCAATCTAATGGGCAACGAACCTACACTTCTTATGTACAGTGAACTACCGCTTCACGAAGTGATGTTGTTCATTTTTACATAACTTCTTACCATGGTTGGGAATTATGATGGGAAATATATTTTAAAATTATATATTTATTATTTATTATTTCACTATTATTATTGAATTATTATATAAAAACAAACCATAATACTTTCTATTCTTTAGATATGATAACTTGGTTTTGGGTTGTGTAGACTACAACCTCTTCGAAGCGATGTGATTCGTTCACACTTAAATGGAAGGTATTAAGGATGGTTTTAGTGAAATTATATGATATATATGACATAATAATTCAACTATAATGATTATATATATATACATCTTAATTACCTTATTTCTCTAAATATGACAAGAAAACAAAAACTGCATCTATACATGCATACGACCTACCGTCTCTATGAAAGATGTATTCCATTTTATATTTTTATATTTATATATTGTTATAAATATTTTTATAATGAATATGTATGATATATAAATCATTTTTTTCATTCTTTAAATAAGTAAATCATGATCCATGTAAGAGGATTAATTTTTTTTAAAGGTTGGGGCGAAGCCTCATTTCTTATTAAAGTAATGCAATTAACTTTTTAACTTGGTAGAGGGAGACCCATCACATAGCCTGAAGTCTTAGTGGAAATTTAGCCCATTACATGGCCCGTAGGCCCATTTTGTTGGCCCAAGGCCCATAATGTGAATAGTACTTCTACAGTACCTGCGCTGCTACAGTACCTTCCGCTGCTACAGTACCATTCCACCACTACAGTGTTCATCACTACTATAGTCCAACTAGAGTAACTACGCCTGATGGGTTTTGAACCCCCATTTTTCATGTATAATTAAGGGGTTCTAACCACTAATCCAAACCCCAACTACGATAACAAGTCAAAACATATATAAAACACAATATGGAAAATACACGAAATGTAATGTTAACGTGGAATTGTTAGTAAACAAGTAATATAAAGCCATAATAAAATAATATATGGAATTATATATAATAATATATAATTTTTTTATATTTATAATATAATTGTATTTATTATACATTAGTTTGTAATGTGTATGATGATTTTCAATATATAAGGTAAGGTTTCTATCATATCACTTTAATTTTCTATGAGACACAATACATTTTCACGTCGTATTTTTTTATGTGGTGTGTATAAAGCCTATAAAATGTATTAAATGATTATTATACTAAAATATATGGTTATTTACATATCAATTTTATGATCTTTCTTTCTTGGGTTTTATGTTTCAAAAGTTATCAAATCAGTGAAGAATTTTTGTATCAATTGTCCTTCATTGAGATACATGACATGTTATGAACTTATATTCATCTATGAGGTGAATACACTAAACATTGATAAGTAATATAATTAATATAATTATTTAAATTATATTTTGATCATCATGTAATGTCATTTTCTTACATGGGGAGTATGATTTAAAGTTACTATGTTGTAGTAGTTTATTTCAATAATCTCATCATTTATCGGGATTATTGATGATTGCACTTTAATTGATGAAACATTATGACCCATAATTCAAGAAAACTCATGAATTAAATTATTCTTTTCTTGTATATGATAAATTCATGTTTTAGTCCCATTTTCTACTCTTTGGTACAAATGATAATTGAGAAAGAGTTTTTATGGAAATATGACTTTATATCCCTCATTAGTTGGAAATCATTGTTCCGTCAAAAAAATTTCTAAATTCTTTTTAAAATTTTCTACTATTACTATTTTATATTTAAATAATACTCTTACCCATTTCTTACTTTTTATATATAATGGTTTTAAAAAAATCTATATTCTTTTTGTTTTATGATTGACACAATTTTCTAAATATTTACTTTGGAAAAGGAATGTTCGAAATGTTTGTATTTATACACCATCATGACTATAATTTTATTCAATAATACATTAAATGTATAAAATATTCAATTAAAAGAAAATAATTCTTAAATATTCTGAACAATATTTTTTTAAATATATTTTCAAAGTAAAATGTTTGCAAAAAAATGTTTTATGTTCCAAACATGTTTTAATTGATTTTAAAAGATAACTTTATATTATTTTCAAATGGTTATTATCAAAGAAAAAGATTTCAATGATTTAAAGCATTGATTAATAAGTTTTCATTGTATTTTCAAAGAAAAAATTTTCTTATGGTTATCAAGAGTTATTTTCAAAGAAAGGGTATTCAAAAATGTTTTCAATCTTCTTTTTCAATGAAATGGTTTTCAAAAATGTTTTCATGATTTTTTATATGTTTTAATAGAAATGTTTTTCAATTTTTTTTTTGATTTTGTTTCCAAGGAAAAAATATTTCCTTTTTTTAATGTTTTTAATATTTTTTCAAGTAAAATGGTTTCCTTTATCCTTTATAATTTTTCAAGTTTATTATCAAAGAATGTTTTTTCAAAACGATTAATGTTATAAAAATAATTTTTTCATAAGATGAAAGGTTATTTTCCTCATGTTATTTTTTTCAATGTTATATCAAAATTATTTTCCATCTAATATGAAATCTATTGGGGTTACTCATTTCTTTCTAGCTAAATGATCCAAAGGTTCCATTATTATTATTTCTCTGAATGGTTTATGGTTTGAGGGCATAACGATTATGAAACCTGTTTCCCTTCCACAAGATATATGGTTATGAAACTTGATTATATTTAATGGGATATATGATTATGAAATCTATTTCTATTTTATATTTTATATTCTTATAAAACCTAATTCTTTTCATGGTTTATGATTTGTAAAATTGATTATTAAAAATATTTCATTTATAGGTTAAGATGTGATTATATATTTATGACACCGATATCATTTCATGGGTTATGATATTATTGTTTACGATTTTGTAGAACATGTATGTATTATTTCATTACTATATGAGTGGGACCTATACCTTTATCAAATGCATTGGGTAAATATTCATATCTCCTGAGATAATGATGTGATTCATTTAAATGGTCTTGATACACTATGTATGTTAGAGAAAATAGATCAAATATTGGAATAGGGAAATATGGGCAAACATCATGCACTATAGTAATATGGGGAAACTAAATCCCTTATAAGAAAAGGACTACAATTGGGGATGGTGGTGTGTCCTACCCAATATGTGTAGTCCTCATAAAGGGACCTAATAATTTTTTGGCAATGATCCTTGACTTATAGGGAAATATATTAAATTTTTAAGTGTTTACCAAATCATTTATGTCTTATTCAAATGAAATTCCCACATGGATCATGTTCTTGATTACCTAACGATTCATTCCTTATGAGTATACAATCATTATCCCATGTATAATTTTTTTAGATATGTGAGAAGTAGGTTATGTATTTAAAATATTATGACCCTGTAATCATACCATTTTTTTCATGTTATGATTATGGAATTTATTTATTTACCCTTACTAAGCATTTGAATTCACCTCTTTCATATGTTTTATTTTCCCTGGTTATGAAGAAAGCATTTAAATATAATTACTAAAGGGTATGATCTTTATTGGAAACACTTAAGATCCTTAAAAAATTTATATTATTTTGTTCTATGATTCCATATACATTAAACTATTATGTTACTCAAGTATATAATTTGGAAATCTCCTAAATAATCATAAAAAATGATGTAATATCCATGTTTAATAAACCTATGTTTCTATATCTGTATCAAATGAAATTATTTTGTTAACCTATAAAAACTAGGATGAGAATAATTGAGTAAAATCACATGGTATTAGTTAAGGATATGTCTATGTATTCCCATAAGGATGCATCTAAGAATGTGAAAATGTATATAAAATTATTGTGAAGTTTTAGTAAGGGATAGATTGATTAGTTTCACAGAAATATATCTATCCCTTGATACTATAAGTGTATGTGGATATGGCACAGATGTACATAGTGGTAACAACCCTAAAAACACTATATTTATCTAAACTCAATCGAGAATGGAGACATGATAATGGGCCTTAATGAACACCTTGTTTGACAATATCGGGTGATATTTGAAAAGGATTAAAAAACCATTTATGAAGCATCATGATGTATTTAAATCAAGGATAACTATGAATAACATAGGATAAACATAATGTTTTGTATATTAAATAAGTACATGTCATTATTTATACATCTTATAAGTAATTTTCTAATAATTGTGTGGTTTTATGCTATGATATGTGATGCTCATACTATGATTTTTAGTTTTATTCAATGGTGGGAATGAGAAGAAATTTAATTAATATATATTGTAATAGAAAATTTTCAGATAAGAAATAAAATGGGATGATCATTAGAGTGAATAATATTTTGATCATTGTAAATTAGTTTTCATTAACATGTTTAACAATGTTTACCTTAACTGACTCTCATAATCACCAAAAAATATAATGAAGTAGTTTTATGAGAGTTTGGGTAATGGATACCATAGAGTAATGATGATTTTATTTCACTTATGTTAATAATTTAAAAGAATCACATATGTGAATTCCTTATAAGAACAAAAGGTTGTTTTTTCTTTGGAAAATATGGACACAAAGCAAGTAACTCCAAAGGGAAATATGAAGGGTCTGGTTAACACAATAGATGGGAATATTGGGACCCCTAAGACTTCATAACATGTTGAATTTTAAGTGTGGAATGAATTGTAATTATGTAAATTGATGTCCCAAGTGAAAATGTCAAGCAGAGAATCCGAAATTTTGTACGAGTAATGGATATTCTATCTATGATGATGAGACTATGGAATGTAGTACTATGCAATAAGATGAGGAAGGATTTTTAATGGATTAAGAATTAAGTAGAATAATAAATGTGTTTTTGTATTTGGATACAAGAATTATTAATTTTGAAATATGTAATGATTTTTTAGTTTATGTTTTTCTCTAATGATTTAGAAGAATATGATAAATGGCTCTGATATACTGTAAAAGTGATTTAATAGAATGATGATTTTCATGGAAATCACATGATTAACAGAAATATAACCCATAATATGTCCCTAATGGTTAGATAACTATTTTTTGAAAATGATGTCTTGGATATGAATAAGTGAATTAGATAGTATTGATCACCTCTGAATTGATAATGGATTTGTTGATAAGTGGCTTATACTATCATTGATGAAGTTTAAAACATTTTTTATTTAATTAATATATCCAATAAAAATTTTAATAAGGAAACATGCATGTTTTTTGTATTTTTCATCTCTAAAAATGGTTACAAGGTTAACCGTTTATGGAATGGTTTATACTAAAATTCGGATGTCGTTTTAGGGATTAAATTATTATCTCTACATTTTAGGATTTATTCATACTGGTTCTCTTGTGTTAACTATTTTTTGTGATTTTAACTAAAGATATATGCATTGAACTATCATTATATTTATGTATAACAATGTATATTAATGCTTCAAGAATGAAAAATTCCCCTTCATTTCATGGAATAAGAGAAGATATAGAAATTGATTAGGACACAAAACTTTTGAGGATATACTTATATAATCTATGTATATTTTCTCATGAAAATTATTCAACCTCAGTAAAAAGCATCTTGAAACAATATTTATTATCTATATGCCTTCATTTTTTTATGAATCTAATGGCCCCATATATTATCACAGGTTTTTTTATTTTTGATCATTAGCATTCTCATACCAATTTTCAATATCACACTCTATCATAAAGTTATAGTTATATTTCTCTTCCATGTCCATGTTTTAACTTCCCACCTATGTTCTCCTATGTGGAAACCTAGTTATGTTTTACTTAGGGTAACTTTTATGTTTCCATCATTCCATTTGTAAAGGAAATTCTTGTATTCATTTTTATGATGTGGGTTTCTAAGAAAGAAACATTAAATTTTTAAATATTTGATATCCTAATAAAATTCAACGGGGGAAATTCATTTTAAGGCGGTAGAATGTAACACTACAATATTTTTTGAATTTTTTATTGAATAAATTTTTTATTTTGATATTTAACATTTCACGTAAAAAAATGTAGATCTTATTATACGAAAGCACTAAGTGTGGATTATGTTATATGCAACACCAAGTTATACGTGTTCTTCAAAAAACACTTGTATTATCATTCAGTATATGAAACACAATTTTTGAATTTTATTACACATATTAACAAGCCCCTTTGATATCTTTTGTTACATGCATGGTTGAGTTTTACCAAACTACTAGATACAATTAATATTTTTATAACTACCACCTATCTATTGTAATGGAATTTATTAATAATATTAAATACATTGTGAAAATCATACTTAAAGTTGTACATAGATTTAATCCTTTGGTTATAAATTTTAATAAGTGAACATAAGATCTATTTGAAAATAAATAAATTCATTTTCTAAGAAACCTATTTTTCTTTGTACAAATTGTTTTTTTTTTCTAAATATACTAAAAAAACACTTTTTATTAATATTATAAATAAAATTTTTATATTATAAATTCAATAAATATTTTTATATTAATCCAATAGTTTTCATTAGAATATGTTAATAATATATTCAATTTTATGAATAAGAATATTCATTTTTTTAAAGTTAATTTTATTTTCTTTAAATGGATAACCCATTTATTTATTAATTTAGAGATTTTTATAATTCTTATATGATAATATAAACTTTAATTTCAAATTTTAAATTTCAAATTTTAATTTGGGTGAATTATATTAATTTTTATGAGAAATTATTTTGGATGAATAGTAAGAAACACTGATTTTTAATTCCGAACTGATTTTCTATTTAATTTATTTATATTGTTACAATGTAATTTAGTATGGTTATAAAGCTAAATTAAATAAATTTTACATCAATTAATAAAATTTCTTTTATTGTAAACCATTTCACATTTAAATTGGATATAAATATGCTTCAATCTTTTGGAACTTTTCACATAAAACCCCATTGTTTTGGAATATATGTGAGACTAATTTTAAATTAATTTATGCCAATTATATTATTCGAATTTTGAAAAGTGGATTAAATTTTTTTAATCATAATAATTTATAATTTATGATAAGTAAAAATTAGTTTTTGACTAAAAATATTAGTGAGTGTGATTAAAATTAATAACAATTATTTACAGAAAACCTGTCTTAACAAATGAATAAACCGTAAAAAGGTCCCAAAATGACCTATAAACATGTCAGAAATTCATTTTATGTTCATATTAATACCCAATTATTCCTTTTTATCTATTTATTGGACCATTATTGGAGCCAATTCTCATGGTAAAAACATGGGTGTAATTCATATATCAAAAATTTACAAGTACGACACACATTCTCAACACTAAAGAGAAACTCACCCCTACAACTTATTCACATATCTCACGACCTTTTTCTTATCCAAATCCAGATGAAATAACCTCCCAACATCCCTAAAATAATCCTATAATCGTTCCTTCAATATAAATCAAGTAAAGGAAGCTCTAGGCTGCAAACCAAGAAGAGATACCCAAAGAAGAACTAAGATACTTTCTCAAGCACTTTTGTTATATTTTCATTATCTACCCCCAAACCACTTATTAGTCCATGATTATATAATAAACTCATTATAATAAATATAATTATATTTTTTAATTCTAATGGTTAAACCTATAATTACACACACCCACCTAATGGTTAACGAACATACCATTCTTGTGTATGGCGAACTACCGCCTCACAAAATGATGTTGTTTTCTTTTCCCTTACCACCGATAATGGTAGGGAATAATGATGGATTCTATGTTTTTATATGGTATATATTATTTTTATTATTTTATTATCATTATGTAAATATCATATAAAAAATACCATCATGTTTTCCATTTTGTGTATATATGATAACATCATTTCTAGAAGTGTTGACTACATCCTCCTCAATGTTTTGTGATTTTTTCACACATTTCATGGAATGTATTAAGTATGGGTTTAGAGAAATTATGCGGTATATATTAATAATAGTTATAATTTAATTATTATATATATATATATATTAATTTCAATTACTTTATTTATTACAATATGATAACATAACAGAAACATCATTCATGTGTACGCACGGCATACTGTCTCCATAAATGGTCTCTTCCACTCCATATATCTATATTTAATATATTATTATGAATATTTATATAATTAATATTTTTTATATATAAATAATGTTTTAAATTATTTAATTACGTAAACAATGATCTATGTAATAAAATAAATAAAAACAAGTCAAAACATATAAAAAGTAACACTAATAGTACCTAAAATGTAATGTTAATAACATATAGTTAACATAAAGGTAATATAAAGTAATAATAAAATATTACATGGTATTATATATAATAATAGGGTTATTTGGTAGATGATTAATTATTTTATATTTATAATAAAAGTGGTTTGAATGTGTATGAAGAAGATTAAGACTTAAGGTAAGGGTTGTCTCATCTCACTTTTATTTTCCATGAGACAGAAGCCATGTTCACCAAAAATTTCATATATGTGGTGTTTATAATGACCATGGATTTATTATATGATGATTATAATTAAATATATTTTTATTTAAATACATATTTGATGATATTTATTTCATGGGGTTCATGTTTCAATAGGTACAATATTTTTAAGATAATTTTGTATCAATTTTCTTTCTTTGAGAGGCATGCCATATTATGCACTTATATTATTCTATGAGGTGTATAAAATACCTTTTGATATGTTATATCATGAATATAATTATTTCCATAAAGTTGTATTCTGTGTTTAATTTCGTATTATTACATGGATAGTATTATTTTAAGTTACCAAGTTGTAAGAGTTTTTTGCAAAAATCTCATCGTTTATCAGAATTTTTTACCATTATTATTTTATTGATGAAACCATAGGATGCATAATTTAAGAAAACCATTTAATTTATTCACCTAGAGTATTATATGATTACATCAAATTTTATTACCATTTTTTCACTCTTTGGTATTGAATATATTTGATAATGTGCTTTTAAGAAAATCTGACTTTATCTTACACTTTGGTCATAAATTTGTATTCCTAAAAAAGAATATTTTCTAAAACTATTTTCAGAAGAGTTATAATATTGTATTATGCTATTTAAAAGTAATATTTACCCATGTTTTACCTTTTAAGCAAACGGGTTTTTAAAAAATGAATATTCTGTTCATTCTTTTATTGAGACACTTTTCTAAACATTTTACAGAGCCAAACCAATGTTTGGTATGTATGGATTTATCCACCATCACGACTTTATTTCCATTGAATCTTCCTTAGAAAGTTTAAAAGATATATTTTTTTTAAAAAAAATTCCTAATGTTTTTTACATTCATTACTTTTCAGGTATTTTTAAACAAAAATGTTTTCAAAAAAATGTTTTCAATTTTAAAAATTGATTTAATTTATATTAAAAGATCCTTTTATATGTTTTAAAAATGATTTTTTAAAAGGAATGGATATCAATGATTTCAAATAAAATTTATATGTTTCCAATTTATTTTCAAAGAATAAGTTTTAAAAAAAACAAGCTTTCATTTCAAAGAAAATGTTTTCAGAAACGTTTTTTAGCTTCCTTTTAAAAGAACTAGTTTTCATAAATGTTTTCATTATTACATTATAATTTATCAATAAAATGGTTTTTAAAATGTTTTAAATATTATTTTCGAGGGAAAATAATTTCAAATTAATTTCATGGAATTTTTTTCTATTTTCCATTATAATTATTAATGTTTGTTTTTGAATAATTGTTTTTTCAAAATTCGTTATGTTTTTAAACGTATTATTTCAAAGAAGAAAGGACTTTTTCCTCAAGAAATAGTTCTTAAAGATATTTCAAATTTATTTTCCAAAAAATATGAAATTAGATGGTGTTAATCGTTCCATTATTGGGAAATAATCCAATGGTTTCATTCATATTGTTTCTATGAATAATATGTGTTTTCATGGCATACTCTTTATGAAACCTATTTTTTCATGGGCTATATGTTTATGAACCATATTTCCATTTACCTGGTTGTACGTTTATGAAGCCCATTTCTATTTCAAGGGTTATATTCTTATGAAATAAAATTATTTTTGTGGGTAATTCTTTGAAGAAATTATTATAAACCATCTATTTTTTCACATGTTAGAAAATGATTACATGTTTATGACACCTATTTCATTCCATGGGTTATGATATGATTGTTTATGAATTTTAGGCACATGTGTGTTTGATTCGATTTTGATATGGTTGTTAATTATATCTCCTTAATGTGTATTGGGTAAATATAAATATCTCATGAGATAACAATGAGATTCAAGTTGATGGGCTTGATCCAATATAGAAGATATGGATACCGATCCACTGTGTGAGGATGGGAAAACTTATCCACCATGGGTAGATAGGGGAACACGATCCAATATAAGGAAAGGAATGTGATTGGGGATGGTGGTGTCTCCCATATAGTAGTTTTAGTCCCCATGGCGTGCCCTAATATGTTATTGGCTACGTGCCGAGACTTATTGTGAATGACATTACTTTTTTGTGTGTTCCAAAAATTATATGTATTATGCCTATGATATGATAACATGGATTCACGTTCTTTATTATATTATGGGTAATATCTTATGAAAATAAAATATTTATTCCATGTCTCATTTTTCTTACTTTCAATATGTAGGGTATGACCATAAAATGGTATGATCATTTCCTCATACACTTATGTTCACGTTATGCTTATGTAATTTTTTTATTTACCTTTACTAAGCATTCAACATCACCCATTTCTTATGAATGTGTTCCAATGGTTATGAAGATGGGTTTTGATTATAATTACTAAAGTGATAGTTATTTTTGGGAAACATTTATGAATTTTCTCCAAATTAGAATATTTTTTCTATGCTTCTAAAGACACTTAACTATTACAGTCCATAGACATGTAATTTTGTAATGTGATAAATATTCATAAATATTTATTTAACATCCATGAATTTTAAGCCTATGTATCTATATATATTTTGTATATAAATTTCTTTAAATTCATTCACCCATAGTGATCACTTAAATTTATTAATCCAAAAACACCTTGCGTGCAAAAATGTAGTTTTTTTAAAATGTATTTTTAATTATAAAGATGTCTTTATACTAAATTCAAACCTAAAATTGATTAAAATAGACATAATTATAATAATTAAAATATATTAAAACTAATTTTACATAAAAAAATTTTAAAATAGAATGCAACTTTATTATATATACTTTACTTTAAAATACTTATTTTTTACTATTCAATGGAAAATCAATATTTTCACAAAAATCTCCAAAAGTCACCCTAAGATGATTCTAAAACAATTATCTCAAAAATTATTTTCATTTAATGAAATAAAATTTCTAAAATTTTCATAAAATTTTCAAAATATTTTATAACAAAAAGAAAAAATCATACATTTTGAAGAAAATGTATTCTTGAAGAATAAAATTACTACTAAAAATTGAGCGATTATTTGTTAAGAATTTATTTATAAATATATATTCAGTAGGGAATGTTTATGTATTTCATTATGTAGTTAATAAAGTTCATACCCACGAATTATAACATCTAGGTTATAATGGTAACATAATGATATTTTAATAATATATCTCAATTCATTTAAACTAGACATTCTGGGCAGTGTAAGATATCATGGGGCCAGTGCCGTGACTACCCTAAGTCCGCCTTCCATAAGCTAGGGGATGGTGACTAGCATCTAAAGGATTATTCCATAAAACCGTGAAGGCATTTCCTTTATAACCTATAAACACACACAACCAAGAACAAATAAAGATACGAACATAAGTAAACTGTATAGAAAAAAGGGTGATGAAATTAAAAAGGGACCGAAATACAAGCCCGACAGAAAAGGTAAAAGTACATCTGAAAAACAATACTTCTGAAGAAAAAGGAAAGCAGATACAAGGTCGTCCTCTGAGGTTCCTACATGAGCACTCCATGTCGGCCTGTATCCTCTGCGTACTGACACGCCGTATGGTCCACCTCCGGGCCATGTCGAGTCCTGGCACCCTCAGCCTCTATCAGTGTTTTCCTTCATCTTCACCAAACACAACAAGGTGCAGGCATAGCTCGTGCACGGGTGAGTATAACGATACTCAGTAGGGACCCCGAGACCCTCAAGGTCTCAAAAAATCCACAAATGATAAACCATAAAGTATGAAGTCAACTATCAAAACTACTTAGGTATTTTCCCATACATATACCTAAGTTATCATGTATACCCATCTCAATGAAGAGGAAACCCATGGTCCAACCCAAAATCCCAAAGCTCCATTATTCCACAAAGGAAGGAATACCACGAAGGTAAGTACCACTCAGGTACGCCACATAGAATAATACCACCATGATATTACCACGAATAGATGTACCACATAGGTATGAACTTAGCTCACAGTATGTATAACTTAAGTATAGTAGTAGAGATGATTAGATGTAACTACTAATTTATCTCACTATATTAAGAGACTGTACTGCTGACCCAAACAGGATCACTCGATGCTAACCCACATTGGATCGCTAGGTGCTGACCCACACAGGATCATTCGGTGTTGAACCACACAGGATCGCTCGGTGTTGACCCACACAAGATCGCTCGGTGTTAACCCACACAAGATTCCTAGGTGCTGACCCACACAGGATCGATATTCATTATTCACATCATAGCTAGCTACATGGTACTTTGAATATGCTCGCTTGTCTCTGGGAGGGTCCTCTCCACAAGACACTTATCAATACTACAACTACCATGAAGTCTCATGAAGAATTATCTCAATGGACTTCCATGTCATAGGGGTCTCAACGTAAGAGACCAATCGTCAATTGGACGCTCAGTCTATGAGTTATTAGCCTTTTAGTCCGGAGGGCCCGGTTGGATTCGTGATCAATCCAACCCAATCGTACTCCAACATTATCCAAATATCAAGCTGGGTATACAAAAGGGAACATCTCGCTCCGTGGTTTATAGCACCATTGATGGTTTGTCCAATGGACACCTGGTGCCAAAGTTATTTCCGATAAACCAAAAATCTCGTTGCTGGTCTGGGTCAGGTCCGACCCGGCCTGGGCCGACTCGACCCGATTTGGGTTGACCCAACCGCATTGGGCGGCCGGCACCGCGCTAGCCTGCGCGGAGGCCATGAGGGCCATGAAAGGCTATGAAGGGGCCATGACACCCACGGTGGGATATAGAGGGTTTTTGGGCGGTGAGGCCACAGGGGCCGCGGAGGCCTGTGAGGCGGTGAGGCCACGGGGCGGCGAAGGCTGCAGACGGCGTGAAGGCGCGGCGCAATGGAGGTCGCAGGTGGCGTGAGGCCGCGGGGTGGCAAAGGCCGTGGGTGGCATGGGGCCGCCGGACGGTAGAGGCCGCAGGCGGCGCGGGGTTTCGGGGTAGCGAAGGCCGCAGGGCGGTTGTGGGGGGGACAACATAGGTCATTGGATGGCAGAGGCTGTGAACGGGGTGACGCTGCAGGGCGGTGAAGGTCGTGGGCGGCAGAGGCCGTCGGTGGCGTGGTGGCCGCGGGGCGTCGTCATTGCGTCATCTCCTTTTTCATGACCATTTGTGGTGTCGGCTGCCATTCTCATGCCCTGTCGAAGTTGGTGGTCGTCCTCCTCCATCGTGTAGAACCCAACAACTAAACACATGATTTAAAGAGAGGTTAGGTCCATGTTTTTTTGGACCGCACTCTTTGTGTTAGAGCGATAGCAAGCAGCTATAATCTCTTCTTGATTTTACAATGAATTTTCAAGAATGGGTAAGGGGGATAAATTCAAACAACCACCCTACAATCTCCCGCAATGATTATTCTCAAACCTATAAAAGAAAAAACAATGGATCAACCAGTTAGATATTTGATCGGCGTTCTTAATTTTAGAAGGGAAGAAAATGGGAATATAAAATCATACACAACTAAAGACCTACCTTGATTGCTCGTTGAATTTGGAACGGATAAAGTCAGAGACGTCGGCTTTTCCCAAATCATAGGTTCATTTTTGTTGAAGACGTCATACGTTGGTTGCTTCCGCAAGGTGATTCCATTCTGGCTCGAGGTCGGTTTCATCATTCTTCGATCCCTGGTGGTCATTCTTCATTGGGAGGTGTTCTTTTTTGGAGAGGGTAAAAGTTTCTCCAAGTGCTTTTCCAACACTTCTCCCACAAAAATAATATCCAATATAAATTAAATTTGGTTTTATTAATTTAATTTGAATTGGAACTATTAATCAAGATGTGTGGGAATAATTATAGTGGAGGAAGTTCAAGAGACTTCTCCACATTAAAGATGGAGTTTAAGAGTTCCTCCCAATATGAGGGTTCGGGTGGCCCCACCATTAGGAATTAAAAATGGGGTTAGTTCAGGTGGTCCCCACCTATAAACATCCATATGGGAGGTTTAGGCATGGGCGGTCCCCGCCACCATAACCCATGTTGAGGTGTTTCGACAAATAAAATAAAAATGTTAATATTTTTATTTTATTTAATTATTTCACGAAAATCACAAAAAATATCTTTCACTCTAAACCCTCTATGGTCAAGGTTATGGTATCCTTAACAGAATACAGTTACTGCAAGTACAACAGTGTCCTAGGATTTCAATTCTGAGAACAGGTTAAAAAGTTAAAAAATCCCACACGCATGTTTACTGAACGTACCTCAAAAAAGTTCATAAATTTATTCCAGGAACTCCGAGCCTCAGGATCAAACGCCATCAATTTTCACGGACTCTTATAATTCCCATATGATTAAAAAAATAATAAATTTTCAATCTTTACATTCTCCCCACCTTAGAGATTTGTGTCCCTGTAAGTCACAACTCAATCTAAGGGAACAGGTGGGGGTACGGAGCATGAATCTGAGCATCCCGCTCCCATGTGCCCTCTTGGAGGTTCTCATGCATTTAAATAATGCACACCTATGGTATCAACCACCCACGAAGGACCCTCTTATATCGATTCTCAATCTCAAGTAGAACCTTCGTAAAAGCCCCCCATCGTCGACGTCCAACTCTCTGTGGTCGATGACGTGGGAAGGATCATGGACGTGTCTCTTCAGCTGGGATACATGGAAGATGTCGTGAACCCGGTGCAACCACGATGGAAGAGCTAAGAGGCAAGACACTCACAAACTCTATTGAGGACATGGAAGGGTCTGATTAACATTGAAGATAACTTTCCACCTCGGCCCAATCTCCGTAAACCTCATCGAGGTGAGACCCATAGAAAGATGTGGTCACCATCCTCGAACTCTAGAGGTCTCCGTCTCTTTTCGGCATATGACTTCATCCTACACTAGGTAGTCTTCATTCTCTCCTGGATGATATACACCTTCTCTTTGGTATCCCATACCATCCTTGGTCCTACTAGTGCTGACTCCACCGGGTCAGTCTAGCATAAAGCTTATCTACAAGGTCGTCCATACAATGCCTCAAAAGGTGTCATCCCAATGGTGGAGTGATAGCTTTTGTTGTATGAAAACTCTACCAAAGTCAAGTGATCCTCATAGCTACAACCAAAGTTGAGGACACAAGAACATGGCATGTCCTCGAGAGTCTGAATGGTCCACTCATTTTTCCAATCTGTCTGAGGATGGAAGGCAGTTCTCAAATGAATGTGCATCCAGAAAGCCTCTTGCAACCCCTTCCATATCTAGGAAGTGAAACGTGTATCATGATAGATGAAAATCACCAATGGTACTCCATGTAACAGCACAATATCCTACACATAAAGGCATCCCAATCTCTCTACTGAACCCTACTCTCTGATTGATAGGAAATGGACTCACATGATGAGTCGGTCGACGATCACCCAAATTGAGTCATGACTCGTGGATATATGTGAATGTACTGTCAAAAAGTTGATAGATATACCATCCCACTTCCACTCTGGGACCTCTAATGGATGAACCAATCCTGTTGGTACCTGATGCTCCACCTTCACTTAATGACAAGTGAGGCATCGAGAGAAAAATTCTACTACTGATTTTTTTATTCCAAGCCCCCAGTGCTGTTGTCGAAGATCATAGTCCATCATTTCCACACCTGGATGAAATTATAGAGTGGATGTGTGGAACTCCCACATCACATCCTCTCGAAGTGACATTGGTACCATGGTACGTCCTCTGAAAATGATGAAGTGCACCCCACCTTCAGAAAATCCATCAGGTGCCTACCTTGTGGATATCTGAGCATGTCGAGCCTCGCAGTTAGTATCCACATGTTTTTCCTCCTTGACTCGCTGAAGAAGTGGGGGAGTGACTGTAAAATACTAAAAAACATTGCCCTATCCCATTCCACAAAGGATATCTGCAAAGCGTCCAGCTGCTCTGTCTCCTCGCCTAGCAGTTGTATACGATACTTCCTCGTAAATGATTCTTCTACAACATTCCCCTTCCCAGGAATATATATTATCTCAATTCCATAGTCCTAGAGGAACTCAAGACAACGTCATTGTCTCAGGTTCAGGTCCTTTGAGTGAAGATATATCTAAGACTCTTGTGATAAGAGTAGGCTATGAAATGCACTCCCATCAAGAAATGTCACCTCATCCTCAAGGCGAAGACCACTGCTGCTAACTCCCGGTCATGGGTAGCATAGTTCTGCACATGTTGTCTTAGCTGTTGAGAACCATATGTTATCACTACTCGCTCCTGCATCAGGACACATTCGAGTTTGGTCCCTGATGCGTCGCAGTAGACTATGTACCCTCTTCCCACCCCTGGTAGCCTTAAGATGGTGGCACTAGTCAGCCTCTACCTCAGCTCCTAAAAACTCCACTGGCATTTATCTGACCACACGAAGGGTTCCCCTTCTTTCTAAATACTAATAGTGGTGTTGCAACTCTGGAAAAATCTGGCATAAATCTCTGATAGTTTCTAGCCAAACCCAGGAAACATTGTACCTCTTTCATACTCCTGGGTGGCTCCCAAGAAAATACCACCTCAATCTTCACTGGATTTACCACAACTCCAACCTCTGATATGACATGTACCTAAAAGTGAACCTCTCGGATCCAGAACTGGCACATCGAGAGCTTACCATAAATTTGGTTCTCTCAGACTGTGTCCAGTACTATCTACAAATGGTAGGTATACTCCTCCTCAGTATCCCACTAAATCAGAATGTCTTCGATGAAGACTACTACAAAGCGATCAAGGTATGGGTAAAATATCATGTTCATGAGTCCCATGAACAGTGTAGGCACATTGGTCACACCAAAAAACATGACCAAAAACTTATAATGGAAGTACCGAAACCTGAATTCCATCTTTTGTACCTCCTTGTCTCGTACTCTGAGCTGGTGATAGCCTGATATGAGGTCTATCTTTGAGAACCACCATGCTCCATTCAACTGATCAAAGAGATTGGCAATCCTTGAAGTGGGTACTTGTTCTTCATGATCACCTAGTTCAGGTGCAGATAATCAACACAAAGCCTCAATCTCCCATCCACCTTCTTGGAAAACAAAATTAGGGCTTCCCAAGGTGAAACACTGGGCCGAATTAATCTCTTCCCCTACCAGTCCTCTAGCTATACCCGAAGCTCTTGAACCTTTACTAGAGCCATCCCGTACACTGGTGTAGATATTAGTGTCATTCCAGAATACAATTCATTGTAAAATTCCATCTCTCTATGAGGAGGTAGACTCCGAATATCATCAGGGAAGATATCCGCGTACTAGGCCACCTCTACAGGATAACATAGACTCTCCACATCAACGACTTCAAGGGTAAGGCTTGCCAACATATGAGTGATCGGTTGCACTCTCCTCTGGGTAAGTCCATCATGTGCAGCAGAGGCTCCCTTCTCGCTGGTGAAGGTAAAATTGGTCTCATCCATGTGGAAACACCACACTTTGTTCCTAATATAGTCAATATGAGAAAGGAATATATATAACCAATCAATATCAAAGATGACATCATATGGCCTTGATTCTGCTACTAGGAGATCCCAACTGAAGCTATTGTCTTCTAGAGTAAGCTCACACTACCGGAACCAGTGTGTAATCGTCGAATCTTCTCTCATAGGAGTCTCTAGCCATAAGGGTTTATCCAACGACTCCGTCATAATCTTCGAGCTCCGAATAAGGGGAGTGGAAATAAAATAATGACTCACACCTGTGTCTATAAGCACTACGGCTAATGTGGAGTAGGCAGGGTCTACCTCGTATCATCTCTAGAGTGTCGTGATAGTACGCATCAACTACCTAGGGATGACCAAGCCCCTATCCTCCTACTCCATGTGGTTGGGGTGGACCACCTAGTGGTGGTGGCAGAATCATCTCGAATCGTCGCCCACCGCTAGCTGAATGGCCAGCTCTTTTGCAATGTCCGCCTGCTCCCGGAAGACCTCCTCGGTCAAAACTTTGACTCTACCTGGGCAGTTCTTCAACCATCTTCTGATCATCCCTTCGATGGTTCGGACAGTCACGAGCCATGTGACCTTGCCTATTTCATGTGTTACACTGCCTGTTCTGGGCATAACTGGCTCTTCCTCGGGTGCCCCACACAACCGACCCTGAATCCAGCAGTCGTCCACCTTTAGATCTAGTCCTCTTGGACCTCTGTGACATCTGTCTGCTTCAAGCTTCATAATACTCCCCTACATGATGACTAGTGGTGTGTCTTGCTATTGGTAACTACTCAGAAAGGAAACTCTCCACTATGAGGGCTCTCTTTAACACCCCCACCTACATCATGATGCTAAGAGAAATCATCGAAGCCCTGATCTCTCACCTGAGTCCCTGCTCGAAGTTCTTGGCCCTGAAGAATGGGTCCCTCACCATATCAGTGGAGTAGCATGAGAGGTCAATGAACCTCACTGAGTACTAATCCATAGTCATGATGCCCTACTTCAGATGAATAAGCTCCTATATGCGCACTACAAGAAGAGTCGCTGGGACAAACTCTGTCTGAAACAGGCTCTCAATGTTGTCCAAGGAAGCATCACCTCATCGTGAACCTGGAGCATCAATCTCCACCATCTACTGGTTTCTTCCTGTATAAGACTGGCGGCAAGGATCACCATGAGATCATCTAGTGTCCCTACCAGTCGTAAAACTCTCACCACGACCTCCAACCAATCCTCAGCCGCATGTGGGTCCATCTCTCCCCTAAACATGGGTGGCCTCTAGTGATAGAACTCGTGCAATGAGCCCAAGCGGCTTACACACTCTTTTACTGGGGCTGGTGGCATTGGTGGCCAAATGGGTAATGGTACCATTGGGGCCTCTGCTGGTGTCTCTACTAGAAGAGGTCCCTGCACCGAGGCCTCGTCGCTCGGTGGGCTATTAGGGCATACTATATCAGGAACCCTAGCTGGCTGTCTACATGGCAGCATCCTGAAATGAAACAGGTGTGCCATGTTTAAAAAATTTATACTCGGTGACCTGACTCAATGAGATCACAAAGAAAACTCTTCAAAACACACACGCAATCTGTGTTTTCATGCACTGAGTCAGAAATCGGAATTCATGGTCATGGTGTTTGGATACGTCGTCCGCTGCACTAACACTAGATTCCCTAAACTAATAACAACACTCACTACAATTAACAATATTGGCATTAACAGAAAGATTAGAGTCTTATGTTCTATGGTAGAACCGACTCCTCTGATACCTATTTGTCATGACCCATCCCCCAGGGCCTGCGTCGTGACTACCCCAAGACCACCTTCCATAGGCTAGGGGCTGGCGACTAGAATCGAAAGGCATATTCCCTAAAACCGAGAAGTCATTTCCTTTATAAACTATAATCACACACAACCAAGCAGACAAAAAGATACGAACACAAGTAAAATGTATATTAAAAAGGGTGCTGAATGTAAAAGGGGGTCGAAATACAATCCCTACTGTAAAGGTGCAAGTACAACTAAAATACAATACAACTGATGAAAAAGGAAATAAGCTATCAGGTCGTCCTCCGAGATTCCTATCAGAAAGGTAGGTACATATCGCCTTTTTAGCACTCCACGTTTTCCCATATCCTCTACGCATCGACATGTTGTATGGTCCACCTTCGGGCCCCGTCTAGTCCTAGAACCCTCAACCTCTATCAGCTATGTCCGTCGTCTGCACAAAACACAACATGGTGCGGGAATAGCCCATGTAGGGGTGAGTATAATGATACTTGGTAGGGACTCCTAGACCCTCAAGGTCTCACAAAATCAACAAAGGATAAATCAAAAAGCATGAAGTCAACTGTCAACCCTACTTAGGTATTTTCCCATGCATATACCTAATTTATCCAGTATACCCATCTCAATCAAGAAGAAACACAAGGTCCATCCCAAAAGCCCAAATCTCAACTGTTCCACAAAGGAAGGAATACCACGAAGGTTAGTACCACTCAGGTACGTCACACATAATAATACCACCAAGGTATTACCAGGAAGGGATGTACCACAGAGGTATGAACTCTGCTCACACCAGGTATAAATTTAGTGCAGTAGTAGAGATGATTAAATGTAACTACTAATTCCTCTTAATCTGTTAGGAGGCTCTACTACTTACCCACACAGGATCACTCGGTGCTGACCCACATAGGATTGTTATTTTCTCACCCACACAGGATCGCTCGGTGCTGCCCACACATGATCGCTCACTGCTGACCCACACAGGATTTCTCGGTGCTAACCGATACAGGATTTCTAGGTGCTGACCCACACAGGATCGCTATACATTTGTCATGTCAGAGCCATCTAAAGGGTGCCCGCACAATGCTTTCTTGTCTTCGAGAGGGTCTGATCCACAAGCCACTAGTGGATAATACAACTGCCAAGAAGTCTCATGAAGAAGTATCACAATATACTTCCACATCATAGGGGTCTCAACGCAACAGACGGTGCATCAATCGGACGCTCAGTCTGTGAGTTATTAGTCTTTTAGTCCCGAGGGCATGGTTGGATTCGTGATCGATCAAACCAAACCATTATCAAACTTTATCTAAATCTCAAGTGGGTTATACCAAATTGTGTTTCTCACTCTAAGGTTTATTGTGTCATTGACGGTTTCTCAAACAGACTCCTAGTGACAATGTTATGGCCGATAGAGTGAAACGCTCGTACTAGGTCCGGGTACGATCCGACCCAGCCCAAACCGATCCGATTCGGGTCAACCCAGCCCACTGGGGCTGGTCCAGATGGTTGGGTCTGGCTCGACCCACTGGTTCCGGCCCGACCATCTAGGATTGGCCCGACCGTGCTGGCGGACCCGCCCCGCTTTGGGTGGCATAGAGGCTGTGAGGGCGGAGAGAGGCAGCAGAGGGGCCGCAAGGGTCATGGGGTGATGAGGCTGTGGGGGGTCTCTGGGCAGCGAGGCTATGATGGCTGCAAAGCGGCGAGGCTTTGGGCGGTGCGAGGTCGCGGGGCGGCAGAGGTCACAGACGTTGAGAGGCTGAGGGGCGGTGGATGCCACGGATGGTACGAGGACGCGGGGAGGCAGAGGCCGTGGGCGGTGTGGGTCCATGGGGTGGAGGAGGCCCCAGGAAGCCTGGGACCATGGTTCGACAGAGGCTGTGGGGCGACGGTGGCTACAGGTGGTGAAGGTCATGGGGCGGCGGAGGCCACAGGCGGCGCGATGGCCGCGGGGCGGCACTGTTGTGTTGTCGCCTTCATCGCGGCCAGCAGTGGTGTCGATTTCCATTCTCATGCCCCATCGATGTTGGTTGTCATCCTCCTTCATTACGTATGAAAAAAAAACTAAACATATGATTTTTAGAGGGGTCGAGCCATGGTTGTTTGGCCCGCACTCTTCGTGTTAGAGAGATAGCGAGCGTCAATAATCTCTTCCCAATTATACGATGAATTATATAGAACATGTAAGGGGTATAAATTAAAACAACCACCCTACAATATCTAATAATGATTATTCCCAAACCCGCAAAATAAAACAGCTACGAATCAACTAGTTAAAGATTTGCTCTGCGTTCTTTGTTTAGAAGGGAAGAACATGGGAATATAAAATCATACAAAACTAAACCCCTTCCATGATTGTTCGTTGACGTTGGAAGGGGTGAAGTCAGTGACATCGGTGTTTCCCTGATCATCAGTTTTTTTTCGAATACATCCTTTATTTTTTGCCTTCACAAGGTGCATTCGATCCGGCTAGGGGTCGGTTTCCTCTTTCTTCGATCTCCGGTGGTCATTCTTCGTTGGGATGTTTTCTTCGTTAGAGAGGGTATTAGTTTCTCCAAGTGCTTTTCCAACACTTCTGCCAACAAATGAATAGCCAATATATATTAAATTAGGTATTATTAATTTAATTTGAATTAGAATAATTAACCAAGAGGTGTTGGCATAATTAATGTGGAGGAAGTTCAAGAGACTTATCCACATTATAGTGGGAGTTTAAGAGTTTCTCCCATTATGAGGGTTTGGGTGGCCCCACCATTAGGAATTCAATAAGGGGGTTAGTTCAGGTGGTACCCACATCTAAACGTACACATAGACGTTTTGGCTCGGGTGGTCCCTACCACCATAACCCATGTTATGTGGTTTCGAAGAATAAAATAAAAATGTTAACATTTTTATTTTATTTAATCCTTTCATGAAAAGAATAAAAAATATATTTCACTCTTGACCTACTGTGGTCGAGGTAATGGTATCCTAAAGTGAATACTGGCGCTGTGAGTTCAACGGTGTCCTCAGATTTTAATTCTGAGCATCGGTTCAATAGTTACAAAAACTCGCTCAAACGTTTACTGAACGTACCCAAATAATAGTTCATAAATTCATTCCGGGCACTCCCGGCCTCAGAATCATGCGCCGTCAATTTTCACAAACTCATAAAATTCAAATATAATTAAAAACATTACATGAAATGTATGGGTCTTTACAATATTTTGGTGTTTCAATTTTCACTTATAAAATTTAGTCACATTTATCATTATCAAATCTAGAAATGCAACGATTATGTTTTCAGAACTAGGTTAAGGAGTGCATTTTTGGGGATATTTTTTTATTATTTATATTGGTATGTATTCAAGAATATTATTCACTATATGTTTTTTAATAATAGGTAGGTAATGTAGGAGGATCTGCATAGTAATGAATATTTTTTTAAATAGAAAAACTTGGTTGATCTAACCATTATTGAATATGTATCTGTCAAAAATATAGGTCTAAAATCTATTTAATATTAAATCCTTTTTCCTAGAATCAATAAAAGAAGAATAAAAAGAAGAAAAAAAATGTTAATTTTAGTAATTTCAATAAGGGTAGTGAAATAGATTCCTTATATACATCTGATTCTAAATCTTCTCTATGTTATTCTTGAAAATTTATAGATTTTGGGAATGATTTACCTAAATTGTTTGAAGATGATGCAACCAAATGATATAATAAAACCATAGATTAATGATGTAAGGAACTAGAGAAGATTAAATGATTGATAAATTATATGAAATTCAAAAAGGATGATGATGAACTGATCTCTTCTCTAAAGATAGATTTATAGAAATTAAATATACAGTTGATGGAGGAAGAAATTACTTTAAAAGGGAAAATAATATGTATGAATAATAAAATTAATGAATAAAGTGACATAATTGAAGAAAATTTTGTTTGGATAATGTTGATAATGGGAAAGAGAAAATCCATGAAGAATCATTTGATTCCCTAATATTGAATTATAATGAGTTGGTGAAGACTACAC
Source organism: Viscum album (assembly GCA_963277665.1). Classification (NCBI taxonomy): domain Eukaryota; kingdom Viridiplantae; phylum Streptophyta; class Magnoliopsida; order Santalales; family Viscaceae; genus Viscum; species Viscum album. Next base: position 2,018,069,330 of record OY728135.1, read on the forward strand.
ACGATGAAAAGAATTATCACTCTATAAGTTTATAAGTCTATCTAAAGGATAAAGACATAATGATTTTGGAAATTAAGGTATAGAATAATTTTTTGAATAATAAGTCAAATATTAAGAGTTTCAATATTAGAATTTTAGTTTCTAGTAGGTTGTACAATATTATAAATTCAAGGAAAATATAGTATAAACATTCTAGAAGTGATGTAACTGTTTCTCAAGGAGTTTTGGATTTGTAGTTCAATTTTTTATAGAAAAATTGGGCACACCAAGAATGTATTTATGGAATATAAAAGGTTAAAATAATATGAACAACCTATTGTAAACACATTCCAACAAAATCGTTATACGAGGTATAATATTGTTGAGAAATAATATATATGTTTTAAACATGGTCCTATATATTGGTGTTATAGAAATAAAAGGGATGAAAATTATATGTTCAAATTCATAGATCTAATGGTAATAATTATAGAATAATGGAATGTTTTGAGGTATGTTTCACCAAAAAACAGATTTAATTTGTTGGTTAATAGTGAAGTATGAAATCCCAAGAGGATATTATAAATGTAACTAATAGAATATGAATAGAATCCAACAGTTAAATAAAAGGATATTATAAAAGTTCTATCATATTATAGAAAATATTAAATGTATTGAAAGGTATTGTTGAATTAAAAAAATTGAGGTCATATTATGTTCCATGGTTGGTATTCATAAAACAAAATTCTTAGAATGAAAATAAAAAATATTAGAGAGAATATATGAATCATGGGATTGATCTCACGGATAAAAAAGATAATATGTATGAAGACCATTCACTCTAAAAGATACAGATTACTATTTTCATCATAGAAAGATGAGTTGTTATTCAAATAAAGGTCATATAAGGAAAAAATAAAACAAAAATTTGTCTAATAGTATCCATAAAAGATAATAATGATATATGAATAGGTTCTTTAAAACATTCCAATATAAAAAAAATGTAATACTAGTGGTGTTGTTCTATAATAGAGAAACAATGAAAGAAATTAATACTTTGATATTTCATTGAATAATAAACATTCCATAGTGGGAATATTCCCTATAAGGAGATGAATTTATATCTATATAAAAACAATGTTATTAATTAAAAAAATAGCGAAATGTTTATAAAAAGTGATATTAAAAGGCAATTGAAAGATTCAATAATAAGTAAAGAGTTTTACTATCAAATAAAACCACATTAATCTACTTGAGGATAAATGGTGATACCTCTATACCATTACATATTATTTTAATATCTGATAGATAGAGTTATATAGGTTTACGGATAATATATGATCCAGGGGGAATGAACTTTGTGTGAATTTAAATAAGAACTCTAATAAAATAAATGACCATATATTAATAAAAATATGGATGTAGTAGATAGTTCTAACATGTACATATTACATTTTCAAGTAGTTTCCTTGATGATTCAAATATGAACATATTTATACTATTTAATTGATATAATTTAAATAGAATAATGCTTGGTTTAGAGTATAATAGTTATTGAATCTTTATCTAATTTTTTTAAAAGGTAGCATACTATTTTATGGAAGTATAATCCTGGTATTAGTCCTTATTTTTTTTAATGTACCTGTATATTAGAATGGATTGTATTTTGAAGAATAAATTGGACTTTTAGAGGAATATATGTTTTACTTATTTTGAACTACTAGTTTGGTATTATCAATTTTCATTTTTTAAGATAATAAAAAATCTACTGAGAAAAATTATTTTATATGAAAGAAATTTTAGGATATGATGATACATATTTAATGTTTGATAATCATCATCTGAAAGTAAATATTCTTATAAATAATCTAAGGTCATTGTTTTCGTGTTTTATAAGATGACTCAACTAGTGGTTTGACTCACTCACTAATATATTTATTTTTTATATGTTGAGGGTTTGGTTTAATTTTATTTTATATCATAAGATTGTTAGTTTTAAATAATAATAGTTTCATGAAGATATTATGTATAATAAAAAATGGGTTATACGGGCAACATTAAGGTTGTTAGAAAGAACTCATATTTCATATACCATGCTCTAGTTTAGCTGGATTAACAGTTTTTTTAATGACTCAAATACTATGTGGAAGACGTAATTTTTATTTTTTCATAAATAATAAATCATCATGGAAGTAGATTCTAAGAAAAAAAAGATAAATTTGGAATTAATTAGTTAGTCAAGTGTTTCTATGATTGAAAAAAACAATAAATAAAAATTTATAGGGTTATTATTTCCATCCAGAATAATTTATAGGTGAAGTGGATATCTATGGTTTATTTTTAAACATGTGATGAAAATTATGGATAAATTAATTTATTAGTTCAAATAGAATGTGGTTGAGGGAACCTATAGGACCAGAGCTTATGATGAAGCTAAAAAGTTGTATAACTCTATTTTATCTGAAATAATTGGATAAAGATCAATTTTAAATGGGAAATAAAGGGATTCCATAATTAATGGTGGAGTATATTTTAAGGATTAAACCACCTATAATTGAAGACAATATGGTAATATTACTAAAATATAAATAAATAGGTTATATGACCCTTTTCATTTTATAGAAAAGGTAGAGAAAGAAGAGAATATAGTGAAAATCCACACTCAGTCTTGAAGGATATAAGGTTATATGTAGAAGATAAATGTTATGTGAATATTAAAAAATGCAATGGGATACTATTGAAAACAGTGTCCTTTTGTGTTGTAATTTGAGGAAAATATAATTTAATCTATTGTATTACATTACAGTGCCTTATCGGGATGATTGGGATAAATATTAGTGAGTTATATGAAATTGGGGTCTAGATAAAATAAGTGCTTTTTAACATTGGATTATAGAATTAAGCATGAAAATAAGAAATTAATATGATTAATTTATTAAATTAAACAATTATTTTGGGGAGATGAAGAAGATTGTGACTTTTTTAAAAATGTAGAAAGAGTGTTTAAATTAGTTCCCGAATAGATCTAGTTTAATATATTTTTTAGATGATGTTGATAAATTTGGATAAGTCCAATCCACTTTTGAATTTTTTAAATTGAATATAGAATAATAATAAAAATTTGAAAAGGGTGAAAATATTAGTCATTTATAGGATCTAGGCTCTATCATTGTTAGGTAGTGTTCCGACCCAACAAAATCTTTCCTATAAAATGAAGGAGGATTAAAGTGATAGTATAGGGTAGTACATGATGTGAAAATTTTGATCCTAATTACAGTTTGGTGCTACGCAGTGAAGTTGAAATTGTTCTTTGAATGGGATTGTACCATGGGACATAAATTAGTTGAAATAAATAACATTAGTAAAGAAATTAATTCCATCCTGATGTAATAATTAATTTGAGACTTACATTCCACAGTCAATTTTCATCATTTTAAAATGTATGAATTATTTAAAGGAAATCATGTTGTTCAACATCATCTCATATATCATATCATCTTGGTTTTACATGGGAGTAACTCATGTCATACCAGGTGTATTTTATTTTGATTACCATGATTGATGAAATGTTGATAACTTCACGACACAATATAGATTATTATTTTCAATGAGCTTAAACCATTTCATATAATGATTATTTGGTCATTAAATAAGTTTGAGGAAAATTCACTCATTAAGGATTTTTTATGATGGAAACTTCATAAGAAAAATTGTTGTTGAGTAGTAATTGATAATTTTATTAATTCCATGTACAAATATGAATTATTTTAGCAGAAATTGAAAGAGTTATATTAGTAGGGGGATATCATGACCTTTTTAGGATCTTTTAAATCATTTTAAGGATAAAAAATTGTATGATTTTACAAACATCATAATGTTATTTGGGTGCATTCATAAGGTTGATCACTAAACCATTTAGGGTTTAAAAAAATATTTATTGGTATCATAGTGAGATTTCATAAGATTAATGTCATTGTAAGGTTGATAAGTTAACATTGTAAGGTAAAAAATCATAAGTATTAACAATATAAGGTTGAGTAGTAGAAATAGAAAGGCTGATCACTCATCCTTATGAGGTTCAAAAAAAAGTTCACATGGTTAATCCATTTTCTAAAAAAATATTCTTATCGCCATGTTCGCATGAATTCAATAAAATCAATGTCATCCGTGTGAAATTCTTAGAAAACTATAAAACATAATTTATAGTTAACAATTCCGTCAAATATGTTTTGGAACATATCCAATACTAAAGGAGATATTTTCTTTCATATTATATTAGATGAATTTATAGATATTTTTAACTAAAAAAATCGATGAGATTAAATCTTTAGACACCATAGTCTTCAAGAGTGAAAAATATAGTATTATGTTGGTGATAATGTCTAATATTAGAATATGGTATATTTTGTGAAATTCATGGGTTTTTTATAATAAAAATATATAAAGCTATAGAACATAAATATTCTATCAATATTTATTTATAATAGAAGTGTAAAGTGATAAAGTTGAGATTTTTTTAATCCATTAATAAAAAACTTCCTTTTCAAGAAAATAGAAGAGTTTGGAATAACATAAAATTATATAATTTATAATGGAAAATGAGGTAGAGAAAATCTATATAAGAGTTTCATTAATCATATTTATTTTCATTGAGTATAGGAGGATTGAACATAGTTCTCATTCTAGTGTCATATCTGGGGGTTGAAGAATAAAACAATAGAGTAGTTATAGATTTGAATTATCTAAATTTGAAAGTCCTTTTTCTAAAAATATAATTGTATGAATAAAAAGAATAAACCCTCAACTATAGGATTTAATCTCATTTGGTTTTGAAGATTATGTAAGCATCACTCGAGGAAGATAAAAATGAATTCATCAAGAGTTAAATATTCAAAGAGAAAATTATTACTACTCGTATCATAGAGAGACTTGTTTGTCAATAATATTTTAAATCCTTCACTAATGTAGTTTGTGGATGGGGAAAATATGTCGTGACTCCTGTTTTAGTAGTTTTTATTTCCTAGTAATTTTTATTATATACAGGTCATAATATTACTTCCCTATGTATTAAAACATTTTTGGTGTGTTCTCCTAATATTGTCCTTCAGTGGTGAACCAAATAAAATTTTCATATCCTCTGTGTGAATTAATTAGATAATTGGTTGATATCACTTGGTGAGGTTTTTTACTATAGTGATCAAATTAATGGTTGAATAATGTTCCAACTAACATGTGAAGAAGATCATGAATAAAAATGATAATCCAAATAGTAAAAGAAATTAAAATAACCACGACATACTAATTCCTCCCTAGTTTTTCTCTGGTTGTAGAGTATAAACTCTATATAGAGATAGTAAAGACATTCTTGATAACATTCTAAATTATTCTTTTTAAAGAATATTTATATTTTAGGAAATGATTTTCCCATAATTCATTATCGGTTAATACTTATATAATTTTTGATAAATCATCACACCTTACATAATTTTAATTGATAATCCAACGTCCAATTTTTTGGAGGTGGATAAATATTGGGAAATAACTATTCATATATAATTTAATGTGAATAACCAAAATCAAATAAGATACTCATAGTCTTTAAGTGGATAATTAGTATACCATTCACCACTTCATTTCCTTGATCCATATTAGAGATAGTGATTTTATAATCCCTTTATCACTACCACATCATTAGTCCATAATATAGAAAATTTATTTACATAATTTTCATATTCCCTACAGTTTAAGCATCATAGTGTGAGTGGTGCATTAGTTTGGACCATATTATCCTCCATTTTTTTAATTGGCCTATTTTCCTTTTGTTGTTAATTATTTTTTAATGAATTACTCTACCACATGTGAAACATCTTCCTAATCCTTTTAAGATGTTACGTTAGAGAAACCTTCCATGTTTCTACATAAATACAGTTAAATATTTTTTCCTCAACATTCCTTATCACATTAACATCCCTAAAAATAAATTTTTATTCTATATTTTCCAAATCCCTGGGAATAATTATAGTCACTAGAATTTATTTACACACTTAGTGTGCGTTGAACAATATCTTCATAGCAACCAATATCCCTTATGTCAAATGTATTTAGAGACTCTTTTTTAACTTCTAAATAATTTATTGATTTTTTTGTTGGGGTCGATAATAAAACTACATATGTTCCTTGTGCATCTCATGAATTTAACATCAAATGAACCAATAGATTCGTCCTACATATACATTATCTCAAGGAATTCACCATCTTACTTGATAAAAATAGTGTAGATAAAATATTAGACGAATAATATTTTTATAAAATTCTCTCATTATAGGGATTTTATTTCTTCATTATTCATCATATTCATAATAAAACCCCAATATATATTTGCTACACATTTTATAAAATAACCAACTAATGAAATTTAACATTATATGAGTTGTAAATAGTCGAATTTTAATTTTATTTTTTGATAATCCATTTCTCAAAAATAATTGAACAAGAATACCCACAAAAGGTTTGTAATCATTGTTTCATTAATGATTGAATATAGAATTATTCCTTCCTTGGCATGTTTATAATCTCAAAATGGATATTGTTTTTATTTATATATTCATATAGTAATGTGAAAATTTTGATAATATGTTTTACTCCATCTTTCAACCAATTTGGTTTCTCAATGGGACCATCTTATCATTGTCCGTTAGAGTCATTGTTTACATGGTTCTACTAGGTTATAGACATTAACAATAACTAATAATATTATTTCATATGTTAATAAATAATAACCATAGTATGTAATAATTTGATATTTAAAATAAATCCTAAAATTTATAAACCTATTAAACCTTTATTTCAATATTTTACACTTTAGGTTCAACCAATATCATTTTCGGTAGAAATTAGGACACACACTTTTAGTTCAAACTTGTTTGATTTAATTTTTATCCTATTATTTATCATAACATAATCCCAAATAAACGAAACCCATAAGAGATACAAACTAAGATGACCCAACCAAAACAAAAATTCATAATTAATAATTTGACAAGAATATCTATTACATCTCATGATAAATCACACCTATAATTTTATAGGATTAGTGTCTTTGAAACATAGATAAAAAATATTATATTTTATAACATTATTGACATTTCTATATAATTTCACAACAGTTGACCCATTCTAGAAATATCCCATATAATAATTTTCTTCACAACCTAGGGAATGGATATGTAATAAAAAAATGTTCAAATTCTCAATAAGGGGTAAATCATTTGAGATATCAATTGAAGATAATAAGTGTGCAGAATATGAATATATTGAAATTAAATAATTAAAATAGTTTATGAGCACAATAAAAATAAATTAGTCCTAATGACACACTAATTATAAACATTAATATTGGATAATTATTTTCGAATAACATGAAAATTTTGCATCGAAATGTGGAAAAAATAGGAAATAATTATAATTTTTAAAAAATAACTTACAAATATAGAAACCTGAAGAAATAATAATAATCCACGAAATATAACATGGGAATGTGGAAAAATTAGATAATAATCATGATCCATGAACAATCACATTGGAATATGGAAACAAATAAACATATAAGTTATAATATTTGAAAATTTTAATTACTAATATCACAAAGACATTGTAGATAAAGTGTCACTACCAGCACTATATATCATAGTGTATCATGTATAACTATCATAGTCACATAAAATAGTGTTTCAAGAATCAATAGTCATTTATTACTGTAATATTATATTATATAACGATTTTCCCAATGTATTAGAGGTCTATATCAGTTCTACCAGTCACATAATGATAAATAATATATATGTGTTCCATAGAAACATGATCAAAATCATGAATCAACCATAGCATAAAAACAAATGAGAATGAAAAATGTTTCATAAACACATAAAAAAATAATAAATAAGTCATATAGATAAATAAATTTTTTGATTTAATTAAAACATATCCCTAATGAATCATAAGAGACATTAGAGGTTATTGACATTGATTAAAAATACATTAAATGAACATTTAAAAATTGTTCAAAAAGTGAGAATAAATAACCATAATATTTCTAGTACTATTTTAAAAAGAAAATAATGTATAAATAAATCATTTTATAAAAAAAATGTAAAAAAAATACATTGAAGAACATTGAATATGGGGAATGGAAGATTCATAAAGAAAATAAAATAAAATGGTGCGAGAAAATGATTGGGGGAAAATGTTAACAAAAATTGTTAAATGATTCCTTTAAAAAAATTCAGATAAATATAAAGTATATAAGGTGAATGTAATAAATCATTTAATTTGGGATAATTAAATCTATAAAACAATATAATAATACATTTTCATGAAAAATAAATATTCTGAACCAAAAAAATAGATACTTTTTGTTCCAATTAAAAGCATCATTCCTAGAGAATTATGATCCATTTGGAAGAGAAATGTTAATAAAAAAATAAAACACCAAAATTAAAAAAATTTGATTCAAATATTTGATATTTTAGATAGAGAAAAAATATACATCCACTAATGTAAATTTATTTTATGAAAATATCAATTTCAAATCAGGATTGGAAAGGAACCCGGTGTGATATTTGTAATGCATGGGTAAAAAGTAAATGATAGAAGAACATGATGGGGTTTATAAATACCATTAGTAAAAGGAATATTATGATAAAAGTATTCAATGGGTATATAAATATTCCAAATAAAATAAAATAAGGGGTGAAAAGTGTTCATATCTCAATGAAAGTAAATTGGGATGAGAAAATTTTACATTTACTCGCAAATTCCTTGAATGTTCATTAACCCTTGAATAATAAAAATATATTTTAACCACATGATTTATAAAATTATTAATATATATATATATATATATAAAAATAAATTATAATCATTTATTACAGTTATATATGTTATCTATTGTTTTTTATCCTTTAATGTTATTAATGTTCATCTATTCGTGTAAGTTTGATAATAGTGATGTTGATCCCCATTATTTGATTAATAGATCACCATTCGAAGATTAGTGATGCTATAAAAACATGGTTTGGAAATTATGTATTCATTATAATGTTCATTTTATGGAAATTATGGGCACATGTCATGATAATGGAATTAATAATGAGCATGTTTTCAGTAATTTATCTATAATAATGATTTACTTTATAATGGACATTCATTTTTGTTTACACATTAATGAAACATATTTATATAATAAAGTAATCATTAATATCATATATTATGATAATTATTGTATTTATACTCGTTGATGTAATAAATAGTGAAGATATTATATCATTGTTTATGTAGGAGGTCGAACCAACCAAAATAAGAACATGTTATACTAATGAATGAGTCAGACTGTGGTGTTGTATTCTAGTAATTTAATTTTTAATGAAAAATAATGGTCTTAATAATGAATTATTATAGTGGTAAATTTATTTTTAAATATTTTATATTCTAATTTATAGGAAAATAGCGATGAACTAGATACTTGTTTTGATTACGTCAATCCATCTCAAAACTAGTTGGTTTGGAATAAATGATTTAGACCTCCATATTTAGACCAACTACGAAACCCTATGATTTTAAAAGAGGAATGTCATTTTTGATAGTATATATTAAAATCAACACTAAGAATTTAATAGAATGTAACAGGTCGTGTCTTTATTATATATTAATTTTAAATAAATCAATCACTTTGATATCTTTCAATGCACGCAAAAGTAGGTTTTATCAAACCACGATATAATATTATTATTGTTATTATTTAAAAAATATTTTTATAACGTAGACACTAAGATGGTGGGTATGAATAGAAAAAACTAAATAATTAAAACTATATGGTTTACACATTTATAAAATAAATTTATCAGATATCTATTTATTATAAATAAAATAATAATCGTTTGAATGAAAACAAAATATTTTCTGATTTTTTTTTCTTATTAGTGGGTTAGTCGTACTATGCTTAAATAATTAAAAATAAATTTTTAAGAATTTTATAATATATCTTTCAAAAAATAAACTTCATTTTTTAAATATAATTATAAAAATCATCTTTGTTTTAATTTTTGAGATCTTTTGGGAAAAACTATTTTTTTATTAATACTAAAATATACTATTTTTCATAGAAAAATGTCATTCGATTTAAATTAATTTTATAGTTAAATTATATGTAAAATAGGTTTTAAAGTAAAATTTGTTCAATTTTATTAAAACTTACATAATTTATTTCCAGGAAATAACTTTCATATTGTATTATTATATAAACATTTTCAACAATTGAAATTGTTTCATTAGAAAAAATGTTTTCTAATGCGATAGTAGGATTAATTTTAAAATTAGTTCAGCCGCTTATTTTAATTTAATTTGGAACAATTGATAAAATATTTAGAATAACCATAATATATATTTTATAGTAATTTTAAATTAATTTTTTTCATAACCAATAGTAGAAATAGTAAAAATTATTTATTGTGGTTAAGGTAAAAATGAGGTTTTTGGGGGTTAAACTAAAAATATAAGAGTTAAAAATGTGAGAAAACATTTCTAATTACTCTCCTCCACTATTTTCACATAAAAATACCTTTTTTCAGAAAATAACTATGAAATATCTTCCTCACATATTTACTGACATAAAATAAGTCATACTTTTATTATTATTCCCACTTAAGATGCATTTAGGTACAAACTGAGACAAAATTTTGAAAGAAGAGTTATAATTATTAAACATGTGTTTTTTGTTTGATTTATTCATCCACATCTTAAAAATATGATTCATGATATGATAAAATAATAACAAATTTATATAATATACAAATTTTATTATCATTTTACTTCAATTACCTATATTCTTATCCACATCTATCAAATGGAAAATGAAGTTGTCGATCATGTGTATTACAAACTACCCCGTCACAAACTGATGTAATTTGTTTTCCATTTCCACCTTTCATGGATAGATAAAATTATGGATTAAACATTTATATATTATATTTATTAAATTATAATAATTATTTAAATTTTAAATCACTTATACCTTTCTACTTTCCATTCCAAAGGGGATATAATAATGTTGTTCGTGAGTACAACGGACTAGATCCTCACAAACTGATATTATTCATTTTGTGATTAAACATGACATGGAAGGTATTAAGTATATTGTCAATGAAAAGAAATGATATTTATGACCCCAAAATACTTCAATTAATTTAATATAATTTCTATTTTCTTACCTTCCAAACTTTTGGAAAACAATCACATTGCACGTGCATATATGTGGACAACCACCTCCACGTAATGAAGTGAAATGTTTTCCATTTTATTTTACATGGATATTAAGAAGGATGGATTTTATTAATATAAATTATCTATATGACATAAAAAATTTATAAAGTTTACTTAATATTTATCTTACATTCATTATTTCCCTTAATAAAATGGAATGAGTGTTCATGCATATGTAAGAAATTTTGTCTCTATGGACAGTGTAATGCATTTTATATCATTATGTTTTATAAATTACTATAATGAAATAAATAATGAATATATATGATATTTTTTCCATATTTTAGATTTTTTATTTTTGTATCCATGATCAATATAAAAATATTGAAATTTTTAAACCAAAACAAATATTAAAAATGAAGGAATTATACACAAAACAGTGATTTAAAAAATTAATTTTTAATAAAATATTTTTAAAATATTATAATAAAATAATATATTTTACGAGATATATTATTATTTTCATTTAATATATATATAATAAATATAAATTTATTATACATGAGGTAAGAACACCTACAGTGAAAATTATACAAGTCGTAAAGCTTTCTCATCTCACTTTTACATTCGTTAGACATATGCCAAATTCACCACTTAGTTATATTTTGTGGTGAATATACCACCCATTTGATATTTCATATCATGAATTCTTTTATATTAATTTTTTTAATGTTTAATTGGAATTTAACTCTTGCATGGGGCTTATGATTCATAAGTTACGAAAGTGGTGAGGGATTATGATACAACCTATTTAATTATTAGGATTTTTTATGATTAAGTATATTGTGATTAAATATTATGGTATACCACTAAATAAAATCATGCATATTATTATACAATATTTAATAATTAAAATATATATTATTATTAAAATATATCACTCTTAGTTACTTAAATTTATTAAAAAAAAATTATGTAAGTTTGACATTATTTCTCCTTTCAGCTAAAACACCTTTCTCTTCCATATCCCTGTTTTCAGAAAATATTTTCCAACATGTTTTTAAAATTATATTAATGAATTATTAAATAATCTTTTTCCCATGATTTTATTTTTATAATTTTTTTAAGAAATATTTTTATCATTTTCCAAACAAGGATTGTTTTACTTTTAATGAAAATGGGAAATTGAATCTTTATTTTAATGTGTACAACATGAAAGGAATTTCTCACTATAATGACCACTACATTTTTCAAATATTCCTTTATATGATTCAATGGTTTTTTCCAAAAAAAATATTTTCAAAATTCATTGTCAATTTTTAGGTTTTAAAGGTAATTTTCATTGTTGAAATGTTATTTTCCTCAAGATTGTTTGAATGATATCTTTGTGGAATTTTGATTTTTTAATGATAATAATCCTTATTATACCTATTATCCACTATGTATATGTAGTAATGAAACGATTCTAATTCTTTCCCTTGATGGTTTATGATCATTTTTACTTGTGATATATCTATTTGACACCATTCATATTACTCAGATGGTTTATTATTATGTTTTTTCACTAGGGTAATCATTAAAATTTCATATGCTAGTTTTTCAATATTAGGGTTTATATTTATTCTATTTCACTCATTTTATATGAGGAATGGATTTTACTTAGTATGCGATGAGTTTCCCCTTTATATCCCCACGATGAATTGGATGTTCTCATGTGTCAAACTAGCTTCATTTTTTCTGAGGCCTTACCCATTTCTGTAATATTACTTGGAACTAGACCTTGCTGGAATGGTTTTGATATACAGAACTAAAAAATATTTATTATGAGATTATTTTTTCTTAGTCTATTTGATTATTAGTTATTTATAACATCAATGGTTATGTATCAATCTCATATGATTATTAATATGGTATTAATTAAACATCATCTATTCATACAATATTATCCTCAAGTAATTGATCTAATGGAATTTGATTCAATTATTTACCTAGTATTATTGGTTATGAATATTTATTCTTCATAGATTCTATTATATTCATACCCTTATTGAGAATTTTATCTCTCCCATTTTATATGTTTCTTTCCCCAGGATTTATAGATATGTATTATGATTGATATGAAAGGTTATGCAAGAGGAAATAATAATGACCTCAAGAAAAATAATTTTTGGTATTTTGTGTATTCAATTTTAAATTTGGAAAAGTTATGTATCTTGTTCATAAATACCACTAAACTATATATTATTTACATTGGGATTGGTTATATCTACCGAGAATGTAATAATGTAACTACCGACTCTTGGATACTAGGGTTTATGTATTTACAGTTAGTATCAAAAGAAGTTTAGTAGGACACTTAAGAACTTGATATATGAAAACATATATTTTAGAATATATCCCTCTGATTTACACTAAGGTTAATTTAAGGTATAGTATATCATCCTATTGTTTTGGTATTTTATATATTATACGATTTTTCATTAAAAAATTTTCATGTTTAAAAACAACAAGTGGACGAGGTTTCGGAAAAGTTGTGACTACGTGTAATAATCCGAAAACGGTGTGTCGGTCTTGACTCAAGAATTACCTAGTACTTGAAAATGGAAATAATGAACTCATTATTTGAAACTCTGGTTGGATATTCTTAGATTAATTCACATTTTCTTTATAGACCATTATGAGTTATTTGAAATTATTTTTAAAATTTAAATAATTTCCTAAATAAATCATGCTTGTGATTATGAGAGTTTCCATGAATATGTTTATCAGTTTTTGTTAAGTGTTTAAACAGTTGGGTATTAGAAAATATGTTTCATAATGTTATCTAGTGTAAGAAAATATTTAAAAATGGTTCCTGGATGAAGGAATGTAAATTTTATGAATTCATACACATTGTGTATGGATTTCCCTCATGGAGAAGGTAGTGAAGCTAGAGATGAATCTGTATCTAGAACAGATCCAATTAAAACAATTTTGGGGTAGCTGAATTAGGTTATTGGTTCTGACATTTCCTCTATGTATTAGCCCACTAATTCAACCCACAGTGTAACAATGTGATATTTCTTTATGCATAAACAACATTTATAATTTAATGGGACTACAAATCTATTTGTAGCTAGGTAATTGTTAAATTATATAGATAAGATATTTAATTCTTATGATGAAAATGATAGGTTATGGGGATTAATAGTTTTCATTTATTCAAAATAATATGGATAAAGAAGAAATTTCAAACATGTAATAGAAATATTTTATGGTTCCCATCTTTAAAAAAAAATTTCTTTATGAGAAATGAGCAGATACTGAGTGAAAATCCCCCAGTCTAATTCACTAAGAAGATTATAATTTTTCTATATATTAACCAACTTAGAATGATATCAATGTATGATGCAAACTACATACATAACATAGATATAAATTTTGACCATTTATTTGATGGGATTAATCTATTTCAAAAAAGGTCACTTGTATCCCGAACATTCTAATCATACAGTGACAAAGTATTATGTGGAATGAATAATCGAAGTCTTATAGAATGGGAAGAAATAAAATAATAGGATGGAATAGAAAAATATAGATAATGTTATGAAATTGGTGTAGGATTTCCCTCCTGTGATAATTTTTGAAATAATCAACCTCATAATTTATTTAATGGAATGGTATGTTTCCACAAGTATAAAGATAAATTTTTTCATTCTCATGAATTGAAGGATGTGAAAGAAACCTATAATGTTCAATGTTTCAACTATAAAGAGATAGGAAACTGTGAAAATGAATTCCCCGGGATTCAATGGAATATATCATATATTAGGTTATGGGATCAATGTCAATCGTATGGTATTAATACAGTTGAAGTAGACTAATTAAAGTTATTTGGTATTTGGATTCCTAAATTTTGTTAAAGAAATATTGTATCAGTGATATTTTCATTATAATAGTCATAATACATATATTAATTTTACTAAATTAGTTTTTCTATAAGAATATAATGATAAATAAATATCAATACCAATGATCAAGAAAAGTGATATCGTGGAAAGTTTATATTTTTTTGGAAAACAAATTATTGAGGGAGGATAACCCTTAATATATGATCAGTGATTATATAATAAAGTGAAAGGGATGTTTATGGGATAATATTTATCTCCTTGAAATTGGTGAGAGATTTGATGGTTTATGTTATCTTTTCTAGAATTTACTACATTTTTTGAAATATTCAATAAATTTTACAATTTATGATTTTTTTAAAGTAATATAGCTAAAATCTATTTTGGGATTCATGCATGTTTTAATTATGTTTTTATGGTGATAAATTTATTCTTGTGTTTGGTATGTGACATTTAGATCAATATTATATTTTCTAGAGAATCTAATATTAAGTTGATTTTATAAATTTAGTAACCTTCATTCAAAATTTTTAGACTTTGGATTTGGAAAGACTTATTTTGGATGAGTTTTAAAGTTGAATATTTAAGAAATGGATTTAGTTTAACATTTGGTTTGTTATGGAGTTTTTATAAATTAATATATTTTTGGATAACTCGTGTGGACCATTTTGGTCTTGGAAGATATCTAGGGTCCGAAGGAATGAATTTTCATTCCCCTTATGATCAGTTAAAAGTTATTTTTAGCGAATTGGCCATAAAAAAGTTAATCATCGATATTAATTTCACGGAATAAGAAATGAAGTGTAAATTTATATAATCACAATAAAAAGAAGATGTTTTCCTCTGAAATAGAAATATATCATGTATGTAATTTTCTTATGCTCTTAGTCATTATGCTTAATGAATTCATCAACAATATGGAAATGATCGTGAAAAAACTTGTTAAAAAAGTACCTATATTTTCGATAAACGAAATATCCTTTTATCTCATTGTAGATGTGTGCATTTTTTGTAATTAAATTTTTAAGATTATTATCTTTTTTTATTTAATGATCTATATCACTCTCCATAATAATTTTTTCTTCTCTTTGATTTATATATATTCACTTCCCATCAATGTTCTCCTTCTTGGAAACTTAGTATTGTGTTACTCAATATGACCTTCATACTTCCATTTATATCTAATCAATAGGCAATTTTATTAACCATTTTTATGATGTGGATTTAAAAGAAATATATTTTCAAATTTCAAACCCTTGATTATAATGATTAATATTAAATTGGGAGGGTGCAATTTATTTAATGGGCATAAAATGTTCGACCCTGAGATTTTAAAAGAAAAAAATCATGTTTAATAAATTATATGACATGAAACACCAAGATTATAAGATAATTCAAAAAATTGATAATTTTTTATATATTCAATAATAAATAAATTCAATCTCTCTAATAGTTTTTGATGCATGAAACACCAGGTTATAACAAAACACAATATACTATTAATGTTATTATTTAAATAATATCATAGTGACATAGATGCTAGGTTGGTGGGTATGAATATAAATAATTATATTATGAAAAAACATATGGTTTACACATGTTGAAAATAAATTCTATGCTTTAATTTTGATTATATATTAAGTAAGAACCATTCCAAAGAAAAATATTTTATTTCTAAAAACTTTATTTTTTTTGAAGGAGGTTTAATCACACTTCTCACATGTAATATAAAACAAATTTTTACCATTTTTAGAAAATTTCACTCAAATTATAAACATTTTTTTTGAAATAAAAATTTCAAAATTATCCATTTGATACTTATTGATAATTTTCATAAAATATTAATTTTCTCATGAAAAATGAAAAATACTAGTTTTTATGGAAAAATGCCATTTCATTTAAATTATTACAAAAATTCAATTATATTTAAAAATGGTTATGAATTAAAATTATTTAACTTATAATATAATATAACTAATTTAGTTAATTTTATTAAATTTCATATTTAATTATAATATATTACATTTTAATGTTTTGATGTTTTTCTTTGAAAAAAAATGTTTCTTGGACTCATCTATGAAATAAATTTTAAATTTAATTCCACTAATTATTTGAATTGAATATTTAAAAATGGATCCATATTTTTTATATATATATTTTATATTTTAAATTATTTTCAACTTAATTTTTTCATATTGAATATTAGAAACAATAAAAATTATTTATCACGGTTAATGAAAATTGGGAATACCAGAGGTTGAACTAAAAAGTTAAGATAAATAATTACCCAAAACATTTATAATAATTATTTAATGATCATATGTCAACATTATATCTTTATTTTATCTATAATTACACATTTTTTAGGCTTTAATATTGAGAAAAATGTGTGTTTCACTTTTTATTTTCAAAAATTCCTAGTGTGTCATCTCCCCCACTTATAAAATTCCACCCCAACTCCACACAACATCAAAATTTCAGATACCTTTGTTTCATCCAAAAGATGAAAAATTATATACCTTAAATCCCTCTCTACATCATATAATTATTATTTTTATAAAACACTCCTAAAAAGGATTAATGTATAAACCTAAAGGGTATCTCTTAAGAAGAGGTAAATTTGATAAAGTTGTGTTTTGATTTATTTATTCTTCCACACAATTAAAATATTTTACAAAAATTATAAAAAATTTACATAATTATATTTTATATGAAAATATTTTAATATTTTAATTGAATATCATACACATCTCTACTTCCAAAAAATGTAAAATGAAATCATCCTTCGTGTGTATAGAGGTCTACCCCCTCATAAATTGTGGTAACTCATTTCCCATCACCATATATAAAGGATAGATATAATGATATAATTATCATATTAATATGATATTTATGAAATTAGTATATTTTTTGAATTATGATATAACATATACCTTCATATTTTCCATTCCACGTGGGATATGATAACGTCACTTGTGTGTAAGGAATAACACTATCGTACGATGCAATGTGGTTCATTATTTTATTATAAATTACATGGATTTAATGACTCTATTATTTCAATTTTAGACTTTTTAATATTTCTAGGAATGATTCTGAATCTATTTTATGATTTTAAATAGGATTTTGGGGCCCAAATATCCTCAATGCTGTGATATTAAATATTTGATCAAGTATGTGTATTTTCATTGTAAACATGGAATTAATCTCAAGAAGAGTATTAGATCATAAATTTCATATAATGATTGGGTCTATAACATTGCTTTTACCTAATGTATGACATAGAATTTTTCGAAATCATGTTCTTGGATGAGGGCTTGTTGGTGGGCATATTCATCATATTAATTTGTTTTAATAAAATAATATACCCACCACCCTTGTTCTCACATGCTATGGAGAAGAGGATACCCCTCACCCCACCTGTGTGATGGATAACCTAAGTAGAATATAAGTATATTAAGTGATTCAAATCCTCATTATTTGTATTTTTCTTCACTATATTGAGTTACAACAGCTTTAGAGTGTCATTTATTACTTGATGCTTTGGAGTTTCCCCACTAGGTAGAAGATTTTATGATTTTTAGGTTATATTCCTCCATTTATTCTTTGTTTTGTTGTTTTATTTCTCTATTATGGATTTTAGATATCCCCAAGGGGAATATCTAAGGTTTGGGGTGGAAACTAGGGAGTTTTGGGTGGATCAGAGGGGATTTACATTCAAAATTCCTAATTACATGGGGTGTAGTGCAAGAGAACATGTTGTGCGTTCTTCCCATTAATTGAAGATGATACTTGGGGTATAACAAACATTTATTATGGGTAAACTCCATGTATAAATCCTATATTGTTTTATAGAGGTACATTTCCATACATTCCATGTATAGGTACATGGTCATGTGGAAGTACATAGATAAGGTAAATAGGCATGGGGTGACAGAAATAGTGATGGGATGTGGACACAACCAAGTGGCCAGATAGCCAAGACATGTTTTTTAATAAGGGTACACTCCCTGTGGAATAACATGGCGATCCAACCGTGTATAGTTGAGGACATACCCATGTGACTGTATGAGGTCACACATCATGTGACTTGATGTACACGTTGTTTATATTCCCAAATACACGTCGAGTACTATGAGGAGACTTTGTCGGGTTTTGGATTCTAGAGACACATCTTATACTATGGGTACAAATCATGTACATCCCTTGGACACTTCTTCCTAATTCAAATCCATCTTCTAGACATAGAAGAAGGCTCTTTAGTAGCATATCGTATGTTTGTTTCCACAGTAAATGTAATGGTGTCCATGGTTTTTGCATCAGATATGTGATGTAAGGTGATGCTTTAGGGTCACTTTGTTTAGTGAAGTATAGACGAGTATTGGTTGTCTAGTTTCCCATAGTATATCCCTATGATGAAACAGTGTGTCATTATGTCCTCAACATTGGCTTTTTATCCAATATATATGATGATCTTAGATAGATTTAGTGTATCCCTTCGATAGAACATGGAAGAATCCTTTATCGTATTGAATTACTTATATGGGGTTCTGTGGTATCATTGTAACCTTCTATGAATGGTGATAAGTCACTACATAACATTCTAGCCTAGTAAGATTTGTAACATAATTATACATATGATCCCCTATATAGTGGATAGTTTCGAGTAGGGTTTATGTTATCATGGTATATGTGGTCCTCAAATTAGCTATTGGTTATAGTTGGTTTTATAGTGCCATCAAGAGTATGATCCCCTAAATGGTAGTTGGATCTTGATTTGGTTTTTTTGTATCTTCTATTGATCATGTTCATTATCCCCTATATGTATATCATTTTTTGATACTTGGTAGGGTTTTTAGTGTCCCCTTGTGGTCATGGTTGTGATCCCCTATCATAGAAATATAATATCTAGAGTTCTAGGATAGGTTCGTGGTGTCCCCTAATGGTCCAGAGTGTTATTCTCTATCTTTGAGATGATATCATAAGTTTTTATAGTATGGTTTGAGGATTCCTCCATTTAGGATGGGTATGATCCCCTATCTTGGTATTGAGACCAATTGAGTAACAAAATGGCTTTCTTCCTGGTGATATTCGACAAGTGTTTTCTCTTGGGTGTATTCCACATGGGATGGTTGTGAAATGAAATCAATTTAGTGATACCTAATGTAGAATTTTCTCTCAGATGTACCATCAGGTATGGAAGATATATTCCTAATGGAGTGATATCTATTAACTGTTTTGCCATGGATTTTAGAGTTGTTTATGATGAATGATATATCTCATGTTGGTGATATCTAGGATGGAAGGGATCATGGACTATATGCTCTTGGAGGAGCATTACCATAGATCCTCGAGTATTATCATGTGGTTGTCAGTGATCTCAAGAGTTAATGAGATATAAATATTTATAGAAGTATGTCTTAGTGATTCTTGGATTCCTTGTGGTATTTTCACATATAATGAATTAAACACCATATGTATTTGATATGACTAGTTGTGTATAGTTAAGGAGTTATTGTGATAGAGTTTCTTATCCTATCTATCTTGGATTCCCCTAGCATTCATTGAACGGACTATTTCATTTCATTTTCTCCCTTTTTATTTTGTTTTTGTGGGTGCTACATGGTATTTTTATACTCACTCCTACACAATATCTTTGACACATGTCGTGTCTTGTGAAGATGATAATCATTTTGGCGGAGTCCCAGGAAGACCTAGAGAAGGTGGAGAATAGTGATCTAGATTGGCCAAGGTGTATATACCTTCTAGATTGAGGTATGATCTTGTGGTTCCCTAAGATAATTGCCTATCCATCTACGTAGTTTGGACTATTTTTTATTTGTTGGATCTCTTTTATTTTTCATTTTTTCATTCTTTTAGTACTATTTCTATACTATAATTTTGGGATAGAAGTACTCATTCATTTTTAATTTTAGTATTATTATCTCTGCATGATTTCAGTGATATGGATGTCTGTGCATGCATAAATCTACCATAGTATTCGGCCCCCCGTATGTGTCAAATTATTACTCAATGTTGGTGGCTAGGCCCTGACCTATTATAGGTGGACATGGGGTAGTCCTGGCTCAGGAAATGACATGTCATGTCATGGTAGAGCGGGATCAAAGGAGTCATAACTACCTTAATACAGAATTTTTATGGATTGGTTTTTGTTCTATGTAAAAAATGTTAATTCCTATCACATTAGACTTTTATTCCATGTATTTTAGTGTCGGTGAAGCATCTGACATATCCATTTAATAAGAATCTGATAACTTACTTTTCAACGCCGTATATTTTGTAAATGGTTATAGGGAAATCCTTGGTACATGCATTTTATAGGACTAGGTTTTGGTTTTCATGTCCTTGTTGAGTCATCTACTAAAATATAGTCGTTGACCATGGTGAATCTTGATTATATTTAAGGATACATATATGATGGAAGCTATACTAGATTCCATAGAAGGATCTTGGTGATGACCTTCTGAGTGATGAGGTTTCAATGTAGGGAAATACATAGGATGTGAAACCTCTAGGTTGTCTTCCAGTTAATCAATCACCCATTAAGTAATAGTTTGTTCTAGTAGTTGAGGTCTAGTATTTATTCAGGATTATTATGATGTGTGAGTTATTAAGGTAGCGACCTATGAGGTATTGGGGTGATCCAGAACCACAAATATCTATTTTTTTAGTGAGCAGTTTTGTGTGTGTTTTCCTTCTAAAGACACCTCCCAATCAGATGGTTGTACTAGCGGTGAGACTTCTATATAGCTCCATCAAACTATAGTGTTTTCAAGTGATGAAAACCCACGATGAGGCAATGCTAACTTGAATTTAGTTTGAGAGACACTTTAGGGAAGAGTTTTATCTAGCCACATTGAGATACGTGTATATTCATTATCTTTTGTAGCTTCTATAGGATAACATGATCATGGAGTAATATTTTTCAAACCATATATACCTTTTATGGTACTCCCTAGATTTGGTTTGAGATTCATTTTTTAGATCATGGACCTTTAAGAAGGTCTTACATCATGATATCGGGGATTCATTCGTATCATTGTTCATTCCAATATATGTTATAGTTGTCAGTTGGGCCTTGGGGTTAGGGATTTTTATAAATGAGAAGACTCTGAGTGTTGCTTCATGGAACATATGAGTTGAGACCTTTGTAGCTGGTATCAAAATTCAAGCTCAAGGATGATGGAATTTGTGACACTTTAGGAGAATATCCAAAGATGAAGGGACTATGGCTCTAAACTCCCAAGACATATCATGAAATCCATGGTGGAGGTGAGGTTTCTATTGTGATAGACTAGGGAATATCATGTGAGATTTTTTAATCTGTCATGATGTTGAGAGTGATACATTCCATATACCACACTATAAGAGATAGATATAAGAGTATGGAGTTCTACATGATTTTAGATGTGGCAGTTGATCAGGGAGAGTAGCTGGTGGTGGAAGACAGTTTGGCCTATTTTCTACCACCCCCAGGTTGTCTGTACCTGGCTCGTAGATTAGAAATATGTGGAGGGTGATGTTACAATCAAAATATATAAGTCCCCAGCCTTAAACATTACTTAATTTTGAGTTATTACATGATTACACATTGAGGATCTTTTCAGGTTTAGTGTTTTAGAGAATTAGAGCGTAAAACTTGCATTATATTCCACATTTAAACAAAATGGTTACATAAAAGATAGTATTCATTTTTCCCATCAACGGAACATATTTAAAATAAAACATGGATTCTTTCTTGACACATCCTTGACACTATCATCATATCATGTACCATTCCCTTGACCTGTGAAAAACATTTCAAAAACATGGGATGAGCATAAAAAGATCAGTAAGGGTTATAAAAAGTATGGAAAGGAAACATGAGTACATATATACATAAGAATTAAATCATACTTTACCCATAAAGCATAATCACTTTAACATACCTCATAAAATCATGAATAAATCATAAAAATCATAAGACATAAAGGTAACATGAGGCATTCATAACATTCTTACGTAGGGAGTAACCCTCTTGGTTACATTTGGAATACCCATCATAGTATATTCCTTAAATCTCTTCGTAGAAACCCTAACTTTTAACTCCTTCGTGTTACCCAATGCATTGGAGAGCTATATCGGGCTCACCCGCCCTTAGTTTATCACGGAACCAACCATCTTCATAAACAATTCCCAAGGACCATAACATAATCAAAGAAAATAAATTAAGCATAAAGTAAAGATATTGTTCCCACATTGAAATAACAATATAACATTCTAAGATATTTAATCCATTGTAAAAAAACATTTTCAAAACCATTTAAAACATTTAATAAAGAGATTTTTAATAAAAGTGTCCCATACCACTTTGAAGCATTTAACATTTTACACCATTAATATCCACATAAATAAATCCTTGAAACCATTTTTAAAACATGGATATTAATTAGAAATATTTATAAGAATAAATCATTGAATCATTTAAAACGATATTTTAGTTAAAGGGGTTTTATCAAAATGAGAGACACTTGAAAACAATAATTGAAGAATAACATTTAATCAGAACTTTATAATATCATGAGAATAAAGGGATTCATGATATAATGTTCCAAATGATAGTATATACACCATATAAGAGTGAATTGGTGCATAACAACAATGAAGCCTCAATAGAAATGTAAAATGAGATAAAATCCCTTATAAATAAGGTGTCCTTAAATTAAGGATGAATCAATCTCATAATTATGTGTGACAAACATAAATACACCCAATATAAGTTGATATTAATTTTAAAACAATCAATAGTCATTCAAACATATTCAAAGGATAACATATTCAATAACTACATGTTGAACCCAAGGAAATCGAAATTGGGTTAAGAAGTTCCCTTGGTAAAATTCGACAGCCTAATGGCATCACTTTAAAATTTATAAAATTAGTTGATGAGAGATAAAATGGTATCTCATCACTTGGACATAAAATTTAAATCAATAAGGATATAGAAGAACATATCCCAACATAAAAATATGTTAATTAAAGGACATAACAAAATAAGTCTTTTTAAAAGAGGAGTGTGAAAGGTTCCCTTACCGATTTGGGCAACTTTCAAAACGTACACCCCATGAAAGAAGGGTCATAAAATGAAGATTTAACTACCCATAAATTAGAGTATATTATACTAATAGTAAAATAATGGGCAGTACATACACCACAAAAAAAGTAAATAGTGGCCAATGTAGCATGGATCTCACGGGAACAAAAAGTGAGATGAAAATCCCCTTATAAAAATTCGGTAGCCTAACGGTGCCACATAAAACTTCCCAAACTGGATTGATGAGATCAAATAGGGTCTCTCAAAACATGAACATAAAACGTACAGAAATAGGATTATAAAAGAACATAATCTAACATAAGAACATGGAGCATAAAAGAAATGACATAAAAGAGAGTACTTGCAAAGAAAGAGAGAGGTAGGATTCCCTTAGCTCGTGTCCGACATGACTCGATCGTTCATTAATATCCTGAATAATAAAATTTGGTAAATTTATAATTTCTTAAGGAACTAATTTAAATATTATTATTCAGTTAATATCACATATTATAAGTTTATAATAATTGGTTAATAAATTGAGTTCATATCAGACGTTTTTGTCGATGTTCGGTACATGAGTAAAAATCGAACTTGTTGGAAAACACATTTCCATGTAGTTATAGGTACATCATATCCATAATAGTATTTATTTTTTAAATATCATATATATTCAATATATATTAATTTTATACTATTCCATAGCATTTGGAGATAAAAAATTAAAATCACCATTCATGGAGACGGTAGGCCGTACGTACGCATGAACGCTACTTTCATTTTTTTGTCATATTAATGGAATTAATACAAAATGAGATATATATATATATATATATTATAATTCCAGAATGATATCCATACTTTAGATGTAATATATTACATATATATCCATTATATATATGTACTTATAATAGTACATAACATTTGGAGATATGAAATGAAATGTACCGTTCATGGAGACGGTAAGCCGTACATACGCATGAATGCTACTTTCATTTCTTTTTATTTTGTTCTCAATTGAATTAAATAATAATGATATAAAGTTATATTATAATTCCAGTAGTATATCATATGTAATACCATTAATTACATCCTTTATACGTCCCACATATGGCATTAACGAATCAAATCACTTTTAGGGGGCGGTAGTTCGCACTTCCTAAAATGAAGATATCGCGGTTACCCATAATGGAAACCATAAAGGTATTCCATAAATTAAAAATAAATAAGATTAAGGAAAACATAAACATATTATATATCATATATAAATGTAGTGACATATTAATGGATATCATTGAAGGTGTTAAAATAATATTGAACAGTCATCGTTTCGTGAGGCAGTAATTCGCCATCCACAGAAACAGTATGATATTTAACCATTAGACGGAGGTGTGTGAAATTGTAGCTCGAATAATTCTTATAAAAACATCCTAGTATATTTAATATACTTGTGTTTTTACAAAAAAAAGTAATAAAAAGAGTTTAGGGGTTTCGAGCAGAAAAATAAAACAACAGAACAAATAGGAAGACATTACCTTTAAATCGGGTAACTCTCTTTGATTTGAGCTCAAAGGCTTCCTTGGAAAGGATTCTGACAAAAGTGAGGATTCGATGATGAATAAGGGGATGTGGAGAGATGAAATTGTCAGTTTTCGGCCGAGCCAAAGGCTTGATAGGTGTGTGTAAGGTGGTAGAGGTAGGGGCCTTTTGTAAGAGGAGAGGAGGGGCACTCTTGGAAAGTTATAAAATATTACTTTATTATAAAATGATTTTCGGATTTAAAAAGTCCAAAAAGAAAATATTTAGAGTATTAGGTGATAAGGTTTCGAAATCCACCCTTACAATAGATTTGTGACAAGTTTAAGTTATAGTTTTAAGATTGTCTTTTCATTTTATTTAAATCCCTTATTAATGAGGTAATCGCTCATCATGATGTCATAAATAATTTTATTTATTTAATGTCTAAAAATTATAGAAAAAATATAATGATGTAGGAAATATTTTTAAATTTATAATGAATATTTATAGTCAAAAATATGACTTGTATAACCCCCATTTAAAGTTTTTTTTATTAAAACAACTCATGTTTGTGACATTTTAATTTTAACTTTAAATAAAAAGGTATTTATGACATTTTCCAACCAAAGTGGCTCCATGGGGTCCCCAAGTTGACCCATGGATTGTCTTGGTCGGACATGACTCATTCAATGAGGTTAGGACAAGTTTCTAAGTCATTTCATATTATTAAAACATTATTTTTACTTTAAACTACACTAATTACCTCTAATCACGATTAAAACATAAAAGTTACTATTCACCAAAAAAATTATTTTAATCCTATTGAACAACATTTCACTTCTTAATGACAACCATGTATGTCAGATTTTTGAAATTCAAAACACAGAGGTGTTAAAATTTCATTTAAACGAAAAATCAGTTTTTTAAGTACCACTTAGTGGTTTCACTATTCAACAAAAATTGAAGTTTTCCAGAAAAATACCAAAAAATCACCCTAAGGTATATTTGATATTCCAAATTCAAAAATGATTTCTATTTTATAAAATTCAAAACATATAAGTTACATTAATAATTTTAATAATTAATTCCCGCTGTCAGAGAAAATAGCGTGTTTTTATGAAACAATAAGTATCAAAATATTAACACTAGTTTAAGTCCAATTTCATGATGAAATTAATTCCAACAACCACTATTGGATTAAATGGTAAAAATATATTCTAGTTTCACTTTAAAACCAATTCAAAAGATAATCTAATCATATATATAAATTATATTAAAAATATGTTTTGAATTAAAATACAACATTTTTCACTATTCATTAAACAATGAACTTTATCGGAAAAATACCAAAAATTTACACAGAGTAAATTTTGATGTCTCGAATCTAAAGGATAATTTTATTTTATCAAATATAACACATAAAATTGTCAAAAATTGGATTTAAAAGAGGTTCTCCATCAAAAGGCGGTTAATCGACCTTTTAAAGAATATTAGAATGTTTACGCTTAAAATTAGAATCATTCACATTTTTAATCCTCTAACATTTATTGTAAAAAGTAAAAATATTTGAAAAACATATATAATCATTTTGTAGTTATTTCTATTCATTCCCGCCATTACAACATCTAGGCGTTAACTACCATTTAAAATAATATTATTTTATTATTAGAGTGCAACGTAAGATTCCCAAGAAACTCGTTATTGCGTATTGGGTACGCCATCGAGCATAGTATCCCCTTTAAAGTAATATTAATATTTTATTCACAAATATAGATAAATGTGAAAATTTCATATTCTTTATTTACCTGGGGTTTTACATCCTTCCCCTTTTTGGGAATTGCATCCTCGCAATCTTAAAATTGTGCTTCGAAACTTCATTGAAAATCCCACATCGAAACAAGAGTCAGTAAAACAATCACTTTAAAATAAAGAAAGATACGTACAAAGGTCACCCGAGTTAACCCATACTAGGATTCCATGTAGGAAAATATGGATATGGAGGAGAAAACAAAGGGTCATGTTCTGATGGAAAGTGATAGTAAACATGTCTACGAAAAAGTTAACCATAAGAAAATCACAAACTTGTGATGGGTTAAACGGTATTCGATTCCCCAGTAGGAAAAGTTAATAGAAAACATTTTTGTTTTAATCTACTCTTTACTGAGGAATTTATTTTTGAGCTTAACTAAATCATAATTAAAGATACTTACTTGTCACGTAGAATTTTAACTTTTACTAGATTCCTTAATGAAACTCATATTTTCTCCAAAAGACGCGTATTTAGGAAGACTTGTTCGCATTAAGAGTACTATAATCAACTTCTTTAGAATCACCTAATCCAAAAAAGTGAAATATATATTTCCCATGTCTTTAGACAAAATCCAAAACCAGAATTGTTAGTATGAGATCAGATAATCCACAAAAGTATAATACTTTATAAAAAGAAAATCTATTCTTAATCTCCAAAATTTGTCCAAAAAAACCCAAAGTTCAACGAAGATCATTCGATAAACAATTTTCTATAAAATTCATCAAAGTAAACCAAACTAATATTGAAACCCAAATATTTGAAGGATTTAATCACATAGTCTTCCAAGGTACAAATTAACTTTTATCTCCAAATAACATCAGTTGCTCTTAAATTCTCATATTGAAAGGTAATTAACTTAATCACATATCCTCCATGATAGGTTAATCATTTCCCTAGATAACCCAAAATAAAGTTACTCTTGATTCCTAAAATCATCTAACTAAAAAGAATTAGTCAAACTAACCAGGGAATTCATGTAGTCTTGTGGTAGGCGATAAATACCAGTCGCACTTTGGCTGTGGGTTCGATTCCCGCAGCTTTGTCCGACACAATGGGTTGTCACACGGTCTGCGTGTTGTCCTTTTTCCAAAACTATATAATTCATAAAAAATTCCCCAAAATGAGATAAAATATTCAAAAATATTGATAACATATTTTAACCTCAAGTTTATCTCATGCTTTTCATTTTCCATCATAACATATAATAACCCATAATTACCTCAAAATTAAGGATCATATAAACCCTAATGGTTACCTTTATAATTATTACTTGAACTTCCAAATTGATTGGTCATCTCGTACATGATGCATTACAGAACATACCAAGGTTCAAGTGGTTGATCATGACTCCTAGATAGTTGGTTTAGAACAACCACAAGTTTCCTCATTGAATCCCTAATTTCATCCAGTCACTTAATCAGAGAACCACCATAGTTTCCTTCAAACCTATTGTCACTTTGGTGCCTTCTAGATCCATCCATTCACTAAAAACAGAAATGTCAGTGTGATTATATCACCAAAACCATCATGTACTAAGGAGGAAGATATACTTACTCATTCACTTTATCTAAAAACTATGAATCTTTCTGAAATCCTAACCATTATGGTAATGTCACTTATGCTTAAAGAATACCCTAACCTCTAAAGTTATCTGAACCGACTTCTAATACCAACTATAAGGCCCCAACCTTAAAACTTACTTAATCTTGAGTTATTACAAGATTACAAATTGAGGATCTTTTGAGGTTTAGAGTTTTAGAGAATTAGATCATAAAACTTTCTTTACATTCCACATTTAAACAAACTGGTTACATAAAAGATAGTATTCATTTTTCCCATCAACGGAACATATTTAAAATAAAACATGGATTCTTTTTTACACTTCCTTGACACTATCATCATATCATGTAGCATTCCCTTGACCTGTGAAAGACATTTCAAAAACATGGGATGAGAATAAAAAGCTCAGTAAGGGTTATAAAAAGTATGGAAAGGAAACATGAGTACATATATACATAAGAATGAAATCATACTTTACCCATAAATCATAAGCACTTTAACATACCTCATAAAATCTTGAATAAATCATAGAAATCATAAGACATAAAGGTAACATGAGGCATTCATAACATTTCTACATAGGGAGTAACCCTCTTGGTTACGTTTGGAATACCCATCACAGTATATTCCCTAAATCTCTTCGGAGAAACCTTAACTTTTAACTCCTTCACGTTACCCAATTCATTGGAGAGCTATATCGGGCTCACTCGCCCTTAGTTTATCACGGAACCACCCATATTCATAAAAAATTCCCAAGGACCATAACATAATCATATCACATAAATTAATCATAATGTAAAGATAACTTTCCCACATTGCAATAACAATATAACATTGTAAGATATTGAATACATTCTAAAAAACTTTTTCAAAACCATTTAAAACATTTAATAAAGATATTTTTTAATCAAAGTGTCCCATACCACTTTGAAGCTTTTAACATTTTACACCATTAATATCCACATAAATAAATCCTTCAAACCATTTTAAAACAGGGATATTAATTAGAAATATTTATAAGAATAAATCATTAAAACATCTAAAATGATATTTTAGTTAAAGGGTTTTTATCAAAATGAGAGACACTTGAATACAATAATTGAGGAATAACATTTAATCAGAACTTTATAATATCATGAGAATAAAGGGATTCATGATATAATATTCCAAAGTATAGTATATACACCATATAAGAGTGAATTGGTTCATAGCAACAATGAAGTCTCAATAGAAATGTAAAATGAGATAAAATCCCTTATAAAGAAGGTATCCTTAAATTAAGGATGAATCAATCTCATAATTATGTGTGAAAAAAATAAATACACCCAATATAAGTGGATATTAAGTGTAAAACAATCAAAGCTAATTCACACATATTCAAAGGATAACATATTCAATAACTACATGTTGAACCCAAGGAAATCGAAATTGGGTTAAGAAGTTCCCTTGGTAAAATTCGATAGCCTAATGACGTCACTTTACAATTAATAAAATTAGTTGATGAGAGTGAAAATGGTATCTCATCACTTGGATATAAAATTTACATCAATAGGGATATATAATAACATATCCCAACATATAAATATGTTAATTGAAAGACGTAACAAAATAAGTCTTTTTAAAAGAAGAGTGTGAAAGGTTCCCTTACCGATTTGGGCAAATTTCAAAGCGTACACCCCATGAAAGAAGGGTCATACAATGAATATGTAACTACCCATAAATGAGAGTATATTATACTAATAGTAAAATAATGGGCAGTACATACACCACACAAAAAGGAAATAGTGGCATATGTAGCATGGATCTCCCGGGAACAAAAAGTGAGATGAAAATCCCCTTAATAAAATTCGGCAGCCTAACAACGCCACATAAAACATCCAAAAATGGATTGATGAGATAAAATAGGGTATCTCATTACATGTACATAAAAAGTACAGAAACAAGAATATAAAATAACATAATCTAACATAATAACATGCAGCATAAAATAAATGACATAAAAAAGAGTACTTGCAAAGAAAGAGAGAGGTAGGATTCCCTTACCTCATGTCTGACATGACTCGATCATTCTTTAATATCCTGAATAATAAAATTTGGTAAATTTATAATTTCTTAAGGATGTACTATAAATATTGTTATTCAGTTAATATCACATATTATAAGGTTATAATAATTGGTTAATAAATTGAGTTCATATCAGACGTTTTTGTCGATGTTTGGTACATGAGTAAAAATCGAACTTGTTGGAAAAGAATTTTCCATGTAGTTATAGTTAGATCATATCCAGAATAGTATTTATGTTTTAAATATCATATATATTCAGTATATATTCATTTTATACAATTCCATAGCATTTTGAGATAAAAAAATTAAAATCACCGTTCATGGAGACGGTAGGTCGTACGTACGCATGAACGCTACTTTCATTTTTTTGTCATATTAATGGAATTAATACAAAATGAGATATATATATATATTGTAATTCCATAATGATATCAATAATTTAGATGTAATATATTACATATATATCCATCATATATATGTACTTATAATAGTACATAACATTTGGAGATATGAAATGAAATGTACCGTTCATGGAGACGGTAAGCCGTACGTACGCATGAAGGCTACTTTCATTTATTTTTATTTTGTATTAAATGAAATTAAATAATAATGATATAAAGTTATATTATAATTACATTGGGATATCATATGTAATACCATTAATTGCATCCTTTATACATCCCACATATGGCATTAACGAATCAAATCACTTTGAGGGGGCGGTAGTCCGCACTTCCTAAAATGAAGATATCGCGTTTACCCATAATGGAAACCATAAAGGTATTCCATAAATGAAAAATACATAAGATTAAGGAAAAAATAAACATATTATATATCATATATAAATATAGTTACATATTAATGGACACCATTGACGGTGTTAAAATAATATTGAACAATCATCATTTCGTGAGGCAGTAATTCGCCATCCACAGAAACAGAATGTTCTTTAACCATTAGACGGAGGTGTGTAAAACTATAGCTCGAATAGTTCTTATAAAAACATCCTAGTATATTTAAGATACTGTTGTTGTTACAAAAAAATGTAATAAAAAGAGTTTAGGGTTTTGGAGAAGAAAAATAAAACAAAAGAACACAAGGGAAGACATTACCTTTAAATCGGGTAACTCTCTTTGATTTGAGCTCAAAGGCTTCCTTGGAAATGATTCTGCCCAAAGTGAGGCTTCAATTATGAAAAGAGGTATGTGGAGAGATGAAATGGGCAGGGGTTTGCCGAGCCAAAGGCTTGAGAGGTGTGTGTAAGGTGGTAGAGGTGGGGGGGGCTTTTATAAGAGGAGAGGAGGGGCACTCTTGGAAAGTTATAAAATATTACTTTATTATAAAATGATTTTCAGATTTAAAAGGTCCCAAAAGGATATATTTCGAGGATAAGGTGATACAGTTTCGAAATCCACCCATCCAATAGGTTTGTGACAAGTGTAAGTTATAGTATTAAGATTATCTTTTCATTTTATTTAAATCCCTTATTAATGAGGTAATCGCTGCATCATCATGATGTCATAAATAATTTAATTTATTTAATGTCTAAAAATTATAATAAAATATCATGATGTAGGAAATCTATTTATCTTTCTAATGAATATTTATAGTAAAAAATATGACTTGTATAACCCCATTTAAAAATTGTTTCATTAAAACAACTCATGTTTGTGACATTTTAACTTTAAATAAAAATGTATTTATGTCATTTTCCAACGAAAGTGGCTCCATGGGGTCCCCAAGTTGACCCATGGATTGTCTTGGTCGTACATGACTCATAAAATGAGGTTATGACATGTGTATAGGTCATTTAATATTATTAAAACATTATTTTTACCTTAAACTACACTAATTACCTCTAATCACGATTAAAACGTAAAAGTTACTATTCACCAAAAAAATTATTTTAATCCCATTGAACCACATTTTACATCTTAATGACAACCATTTATGTTGGATTTTTTAAATTCAAAACCCAGAGGTGGTAAAATTTCATTTAAACGAAAAATCAGTTTTTTAAGTACCACTTAGTGGTTTCACTATTCATCAAAAATTGATGTTTTCCAGAAAAATACCAAAAATTCACCCTAAGATATATTTGATATTCCAAATTAAAAAATGATTTATATTTTACAAAATTCAAAACATTTAAGTTACATTAATTAATTTAATAATTCATTCCCGCTGTCAGAGCAAATAGCGTGTTTTTTTGAAACAATAAATACCAAAAGATTGACACTAGTTTAAGTCAAATTTCAGGATGAAATTAATTCCAATGACCACTATTGGATTAAATGGTAAAAATATATTCTAGTTTCATTTTAAAACCAATTCAAAAGATAATCTAATCATATAAAAAAATTAGATTAAAAATAGGTTTTGAATTAAAATACAACATTTTTCACTATTCATTAAAAAAAGAACTTTATCGGAAAAATACCAAAAATTTACACAAAGTAAATTTTGATGTCCCGATTATAAAGAAGAATTTTATTTTTTCAAATATAACACATAAAATTGTCAAAAAGTGGATTTAAAAGAGGTTCTCCATCAAAGGGCGGTTAATCGACCTTTTAAAGAATATTAGAATGTTTACGCTTAAAATTGAATTCAATCTCATTTTTAATCCTCTAAAATTTATTGTAAAAAGGAAAAATATTTTAAAAACATATATAATCATTTTTTAGTTAGTTCTGTTCATTCCCGCCATTACAACATCTAGGAGTTAACTACCATTTAAAATAAGATTATTTTATTATTAGAGTGCAACGTAAGATTCCCAAGAAACTCGTTGTTGGGTATTGGGTACTCCATTGAGCAGAGATTCCCCTTTAATGTAATATTAATATTTTATTCACAAATATGGATAAATGTGAAAATGTCATATTCTTTATTTACCTGGGGTGTTACAATATAGGCCTATGATCTAGTTTCCAAAAGGATTATAATGGGTTGGCTTTGTGTAATTTATAATTTTTGCAGTAGTATTGTTAAAAACTATTTTTAGGTACTCCATTATTTCCAATTCATTATATAACTTTATCCAAGGTGAATTAGGGTTTGGTTGGATTCTAATGATGATGAGGTTTGGTGTGGTTTTGAACTCATAAAATATAGTGAAACATCCCCCATCGAGTATAATTCTTGGGATGCAATAAAAAACCATGTAGGTGATTCAGTGCCTCCCAAATTAGATAGTTTCCAAGTATGGTGGATTAATTTCTTTGACTTGTGTGTTCGGGGAGGATTTTCATGTTAGAGGACTCATATAAATTCCTAGATATAGCAATGAATCTTTTAGGATCATCCATTATGTTGGTGGCTCCTCCAGATAGGATTAGTTACTACACACATATATTGATAGTGTGAACTGACACTGGGAGGAGAGTGAATATCATATAATCTTTATAAAGTGTAAAATTGAGTCTCAAATATGTTTCCTCAGTGTGGATTGGTTTCTTACCATCCATTATCAGATGGTTGACAACAGAGGGTGTTTTGGTTCTTATATATTTTGGAATGGACTTTTCAGTGATCTCAATTCAAGTAGGATGAGTTCAAGTGTGCACTGATATATATGAATTGTATCAAATGGAATATATGACCCATAGAATAGTAGTTCTTTGAGATTTTAGTTTCCAACTGTAGTGGTATAATTTTAAACATATATCTAAGTAAAATCTTGGTTAACCCCCCCACCAACTTAGAGAGTTTCTTTTTTCAATGATTGGGCTACATGTATTGTCATGAAATTTTTTTAGTATATTAGTTGACTCCCATAGAGATTCGAGTGTTTTGGTGTATTTGGAGGTTTGAAAACAAAGATCATGGAAAGACCCAATGTGTGAACTTTATCAACCTCATATTTTTCATTGGTACCCATGTGTTCTTGGTCACATAGTATCACATGAAAAACATGAAGATGGTGAGGAATATCTAAATTTTTTGGTGGTTTCCCATCCTCTTTTTCAGGGATGTTGGAGGCCTAAGAAGGAGGATCTGTTTTTGAGGTATCACATAACCAGATACCCACAAGTCATCTTGTTAATGGGTTTCCTGAAGGTGGGGAGTACATCAACCATACGCATATTAATGATGACATAGGTCACATTGTGAGATGAGGCCCTAAGGAAGTTCATTTCCCTTAGGAATACACCCAAGGGAGGGTTTGTTTTTTAATTTAAAGAAAATCATTATGGTTTTTGAAAACATTCATTGTGTTTTAATGTCAGAATGGTGTATCTTTCACTCCACCATCGATGTATCCCCAGTTTAGACCATGTTTGGGAGGCCATGTAGGTCACCATTACACTACTCAGTGTTAGTAAGAGATTGTTTTGTGGTCCTAGTGTTGGTTATAGCAACAAGTGTTGTGGATGCAGTTCATCCAGTGGTGGATTAGGACTATTGCTTCTCATCAATATCTTTGTCAACTTAATGATTTGGTGTTCCTCTATACTCTATGTCCATATTTTTCATGGGTGTGTCATTTTTTCACGTACCTCAACATAGGATACATGTACAAATTTCTTTTCACAATTTTTACCATGTTTGATATAAACCTTGGAAGTAGTTTGAATTTTGTTGTTTCCCTGAGTGTGTGTTTTTAGATAGCATAGGAACCCTCTAGTGAGCTCACCGGTGTGGTGTGGGACAACTAGTTGTATTCTCATTTTCTTTCTCCCTTTTTCATAGGCGTTCTCTTTACTGGATAAAAATATTATAGGTGGGGAGAGTGTAGCAACTCTTGTTTTTTTCATATAAGACATTGTAATATTTATAAGAATATTTATGAATCTAGGTGATGAGTTAATGTGGGATTCGGGGCCTGAGAGAGTATCAGTGTGGTGATATTTAATATTTTATCAAGCATGCCTAGTTTCATTATAAACATGAAACAACACCTGAGGGTACATGTAATGTGGTGGAATATATCCAACCAACTTTGTATGATTTAGGAGACACCTATGAGACTAAATGAGTTCACACACCATATAACATGATGTACACACCATTTAAATTCCAAAATACACTCCATGCATTGTGATGGGACACAACTAGGGGTCACTTCCAAATACATTCCCTTTATAATGGGAACACATTGTTTACTCTTCATGTACACTTCTCCATTACAAATATCTATAATTAGAACTCAAATAGATCCCCTTTGAGTATCCTATCATTGTAGTTTTCCACACAATAGGAAATGGTCTCCATCGTTTTAGAATTAAAAAATTGTTGTTAGGTGATTTTTAAGGGTCCTTTATGTTTGAAATGTAATGATGGGTATCGGTGGAGAGGTTTCCCTTTGTCTGTACTTGTGAGGGTATAGTGGGGAATTACATCATCCACATAATATTATATACCTCAGGATGGGATGAGATCAAATCGAGATGGTGTATCCCTCATGGATGTCATGGTGGGATCCACTGTCATATCGAATTCCATAGATGGGGTTTGTGGTACCGTTTTGACATTTGTAATTATGGAGATGATCCCCTATTTAGTTGGATAGCTGAGTATGGTTTGTAGAATCCTGAGAAAAATGATCCCCTATATAGTAGTCAATTTCTAGTAGAGTTTTTGGTATCATTGTGAGAAATATACCATGCAAAATGTTTGGTTCCAGTGTGGTTTGTGGTATCATCGAGAGTATATTCCCCTACATAGTGGTTGGATCCATATTTGGGTTTATGGTATATCAAATTTTCATGGGAAGTTCCCCTATCTTAGTGTCATGGATTTGAGACATTTTGGGGTTTGTGGTGACCCCCAGTATTTATGGGTGTGATTCTTTGTCTAAGAGATATGATCATTAATATTCCAAGTTGGGTTCTTGGTGTCCCACAATGGTCCTGGGTCTGATCCCCTAACTGTGAGATGAGATGATTAGTTTTTATAGTATAAATTTTGGAGTCCCCCATATAGGATAGGTTTGATTACCTATTTAATAGTCGAGATCTGTTGAGTGAAAATGTATTTTTCTCTATGGAAAGACTCAACAAGTGTGCTCCCTCAGGTGTGTGTAACATGGGATTCAATTGGAATTCCATCAGATTAGGGATACCCAAAAAAGAATGTTCTCTCTAATGTTCCTTTAAGGAAAATATAGGTATTTATGAAGTATTGATATGTCTTGGATGTTCCATATGTTAATCTATATTTTTTCCCGATCAGTGATATATCTCAAATGACTATCATCTCGGATATCTGGGCTCATGGAGTGCATGCTCTTAAACAAGTGTTACAATAGATTCTCAAGTAGTATCCTATGGATGGTATTGAAGTCAAGAACTCATAATACATGGAGTCTGAGACAAGTATATCTAGTTTATTTTGGTATTCCTTGTGATTTTTTACATATCATGATTTAAATAACATGTATAGAAGAGTACATCATTCATGTATAGACGATGAGTGGTTGAGATGGAGTTTATTGTCACCTATCTCATGGGTTTCATCTGGCATGGTTTAATCAGAGTATAACATTTTATTTTAACCCATTATTAATATTTTTTTATGATGTCTATTGAGTACTATTATTCTCACCCAAGCCCAATATTTTCCCACACATGTTGTGTCTTGTGTAGATGATCATCTTTTTGACAAATTCCTACGAGGACCTGAAGCATGTGGAGAAATGTGATCTAGTCAGACCGACTTGTGTACCATTATTGGATTGAGGTTTGTTCTTGTGGTTTCATTAGACAACAATTTCCCCTATATAAGTAGGTTGGACTCTTTTTCTCTTTTTAACGAGATTGTAATTTTTCCTTTTTAAAACATTCAATATTTCGGTCGTACTCTAATTGGGGGATAAGTGTATGCATGTCCTCTTTATTTTATATTTTTTATTTATGATAGTTTTATTGATATGGATGTATGTGCATGAAAATATATACCATGGGATAAGGCCTCCCATGTGTGTGATATTCCAACTCAACGCTTGTCTCCAGTCCTTGGTCTATTGGAGGTGGGATTGGGGTAGTTTAATGTGTTGAAATTAGTTAATGAAATCCCCTCAATGCATCGGTGGTCTCATGGGATGAAATTAGTTGGTGAAAAACCATTTGTGTTTATTTTCAAGAAGTTTTTAATTTTTAAGAGAGTAGATATTGGCACAAATTAGATGGTTTTCAGCCTACAGAACTAAACTATCTTGAGGATAGATCATGACAGTTACTATTTTTATGATAGATCTTTATAGCTCATAATTCCAACATTATTAGTATTCTATGTGATTATTTGACTTCTTATAATATCAATGGTAATTTTGTAATCTCATGTGATTATTTATATGGAATTATTTGATACAATGTTTTCATTTCCATAATGATTATTCATTATTAATTTTTGATATCTCCTCTAATAGTTATCCTTACTAATAATTTTATCTCACCCTTATATTGTTTCCTTTATCCATGTTGTCAAGATGAATTCTTAGAATGAGTTTCAAATATATAGGGAATTTTATTTTGTTATGTAATTTGTTTTTTATTCCTAATGTAAAATGGGTTCCATGTATGTAATATGGATTTCAGAAACTTATAAATTGATCGATACGTTGGTATTTTATTCCGTGTAATCAATCCAATGCAACAAAGTAAGTCACCGTCTTTAGGATTTTAGGGTCGGGGTGTTACATGGTATATTTTTTTGTTCCCATGTATCCTTATATTGAAATTCTCATTATTGGAACTAAATATTTAAGGCATGTGATAATTTTTCATATATGAATATCTAATGGATTTAATTTCTTATTCTCATGACAATCCTTATTATTTAATCATTAGTTATTCTGAAAATTTTAGTTATGAAACCCACTTAATTATCATGTTTTTGATCATGTTTATGATTTATGAATGGTTTTATCCCCATGTGGAAAGAATATGTATGATTTTTATTTATATGACATGTAGAACAAGAATTATACCGCACTTCAATGCATTGGATAAATCATTATATCTCATGAATTGTTATGTTTTCGATTATGGAGGGAACTCAATCCACCACAATAATTTTTACACCTTGTTATGATGGTATTGGGAGTGACACTAGACATATTTTTTTATATCATGATTTATATTATTTACACATATTTATGATGTCATGATATCATGTTAATATTTTATGTCTTCATGCTTATGATAATCCTTTTTCTAATTTCTTATTGTGTCTCTTGACTCAGATGTTATTCTTTATAACCATGTTTGTTTTCTTAGAAGTATTTACAGCTCAATCATTTTCTTATATATTTTAACCAAGGTATATTATGATGTTTTGGAATATCTATGTGATTTAGAAGAACTATATACAGTTTTAAAATAACAGTGATTTTTATGTGATTAAGATAATGTATTTTTATGTTTACACTTCCAAATACACTAGACTTATATACCCTTCGATTTTATTTAGCGGAAAATAATTCTAAGAGTAATCATATAATATGTGTTTATGGTTTGGGTCACTATTCATGGTATAAAAGGAAGAGCTAGTTATTTTTAGATATTAGGATGAGAAAAAATTAGTGAAATCCATAAGGATAAGTCTAATATAACATCCTAATATTTTTTTAAAGATTGATTATGTGGTTTTACAAGAAAATAAATAACAATCTAGATGCAGAAAAGTGGATGTATGCTCTAGAATAGTTACACCAAGTGATAATAACCCAAAAAAGGGTGTGTTACGTATTAAAAACATTGTGAACAAGTGAAAGAGAAAGTGTCATAACTTCACACCTATCTATATAATTGTAAGAACACAGATCTTCATTTCAGGTATGGATCATTGTTTTGGGTTATTTTTTTGGAAAATAAAGAAATGGGGTTTTTCTAAGTACATGTTGTTTATTCATGAGTACAAGTTATGTACTTAGTTTCCGTATACAGCTATGTACTATCCATGTAATTTACAATAATAGGGTTGTGTGATGACCTGGTTGACCCACTTAAATCAAGAGTTAGTTGATGCTAATACATGGAATGTAAATTAAATTAACACCATGTGTACTTTTCTTTTTAATTGATAAATCAGAGTGGGTCACATATCCTCTTTAAAAACACCTCCTTCTAGAAGTGGTTCATACAGGAGAGTGATAGAATGGCGGAAGAACTTTGAACCCCTCCAGATTCTCCATTTGAGCTCTGATTGAGATGTCGTTGGGAGTTTTGGAATCCCATAGGGGTGTTCTCCGAACCCCTAGAGTCGTTCATCCTAGTTCTTCTTCTCTCATGAGTTATTCAGGGTTGGAAGTTTTTCATCTTTTTGTAGATATATGTTGTTGTAGGGTGATTCATGGGATGACGTTCAAGTAGATCAATCATGAGACATCAAGGTAGGTGGTTTGTACCTTTTGTTGTGTTTTCATGGATTATGTATGATAAAAGTGTCACACACCT
Source organism: Viscum album (assembly GCA_963277665.1). Taxonomy (NCBI): domain Eukaryota; kingdom Viridiplantae; phylum Streptophyta; class Magnoliopsida; order Santalales; family Viscaceae; genus Viscum; species Viscum album. The sequence goes on from OY728135.1 coordinate 2,018,109,896, forward strand.
ATGATTAGGGTATTACATGATTTGGAATTTAACCTTATTATTTACCTACTATGGTTTAATTGACAATTAATGGGTTGTTTCTTAGGTATCAGGTTAGATTCCACATTTACAGGACACTGCATGGGAGCCTTTTCCCTTGATTGATTTTTTATGACCGTTTGGTCTCAAATTACTATTAGGTGTATCTTGTTTTGTGTGCCATGGTTGATTGGGATGGATTTGATTATTTATATGAAATTCCTGTGGTATAATTTTTGAATGTTTATCCTTGTAGTGGTCATAGATTACATGTTTTTCTTTGATAGGATATGCACACTATTTTTCCATTGGACAATGAGATCATTGAACCAGGAAAATTACGGGGGTTTCCATATTATTTTTCCAATGGAATGTGCGAGCCATGGACCAGGAAGACGATGGGGACATCAACATTATTTACATAGGATCATGAGATCCTTGGTTTATATGTTTTACCTAGGGGTATTGACCTTGATTTCATCCCAGATGGTTATTATTTAATGAATTGGTGCTATTTTAGACCAAAGGGGTTAGACCATGAGAGTTTCCCAGAGGGTCAATATTTAATGAGTTGGTGATATGTAAGACCAAAGGGGATAGACCGTGCGAGCTTTAGAGGGGTTTGTTATTTAAGGAATTGGTTCTATGTTATACCAAGAGGGTTAGACTATGAGAGATTTCCTAGAGGGGTTTTTCATGAATGAATGAATGATTACGAGGAGTCTGGCAAGCCAAATAATAGGCCTAGATTTAGTCTTACTTGGTTATTTAGATGGTATTCTGAGACATCGGTTTTGTTACTATTACATAGGGGGATATAGATCATAGGCTAGATCTTGGGATTACATGATTCATAGGATAAAAAATAAATATAAATTAATGTAATTGAAAATGATAGGATTGTTTTCATTTGAGTACTTCTTAGTTTATTTCTTCATTTAAGAATATTTCATTCTATATATAATCAGTGACAGTTAGGAACAAATCTTTTGTTGGTGGACTACTTGGAATCATCTCACACCCAATTTGGGTCATGTTTTAGTCCCAAACAGATTTTATGGTTGCAGGTATAGACAAGGGTATGTTCCCTTCCTCATCAGGTACTTGATTGATGTTGGATCTCGAGAGCATTGGACAAAGATAATGATTTCAATACTATTGTATTTTACTAGTTTTCCTTTATACTTTGTTTTCTGTATTTCGTTACATAAATGTGACATGATTGGTTTTTTTTCTTAGATATACATTTCATTCATCATAAATATAAATATATATTCTGGTCTCTATTGGATTTACTTTTAGTCTTTAACTATTTACTTTTATTGGTATTACTGCTTCCATGATTATTTACTATTTGTTTTCCACTATGTATACTCTTCCAATGAGGTCAAAGATTACCCAATATTACACCTTGGTCCTCACTTCTAGTAGGTAGCTTCTAGAGCTTGGAAAAATGTGATTGAGGTTTTGTGACCAACTGGGTTTAGGGAACCTGTGGGCGGTACCCGGATCCTATATGTTACAAAGTTGTACTAGAGGCTTACTATCTAGAAACCCAGACAACAGAGTACGTGTTGTTATAATAACATGCCATTTATTCTTGAGTTTTGGATGAAATGACTTTTATTAAGTACACATCGTGTACTATATGTACACGCCGTGTAGTTTCTGACCGTATGACGAACTCTGTGAGCAGAGACACATGGTTGATAAACGTTTGGTAGAACACACCATGTACTAGAAGTAAAAGACATGCTGTAAAAGAACATGTATCCAGCCATGTGACTAATGACACTGGTGGATGAATCTTTTGTTATATATGTCGTGTCTATAGCATACCGGTTTTGTAGTGTTACACTAGTAGAACCATGTAGTTTGATCCATGTATGATTACATGGGAAGGAGGGAATATTCATGTGCATTTTGTGTCTCAAGTGGAACATTTTGTGTGTATGGGGTGTAACATGACCAAGTTGTAGAGGTACACACCCATGTTAAGGCTTAAAGAGAACACACCCCATAACCCACTTTTGTAAAATATGAATTATATCTTCCTCCTATTCCTTTCTTCCACTTCTACGTTCTAATCCTTGATAATGTTGAACTAAGGTGTGTGGTTGAACTTGTTGAATAATGCCACCAAGACATTCTTTGGTTGTACTCTAGGTATAGGGTGATGACCATACACCGGAAATGGTTGATCAGGGACTACTAGTAGATCCTCCCATCATTCCTATCTTGTCACCAACTATTATACCGAATGCAGGTGTTGATGAACATATTAATGAAAGATTTATGATGATGATGTAGAATTTTCAGGGAACACCACAACATGCCATGACTATGGCAGAGTTTATGAGGGTGTTCAAGAAGTAGCATCCTCCAACACTTTTAGGGGATATAGGACTACATGATACAGAGTCATGGTTGGAGGCCATGATTTCTTTCATCGAGCATCTGGAGACACCTCTAGAGAAGAGGGTGAATCTCACAACTTACATGCTATGTGATTCTACCAAGTGATGGTGGGATGATGTCTCCCAGGTAAGACATCATCAAAATATGGAATGGTAAGAGTTTTAGAGGACCTTCAATGATTACTTCAACCCCAAGATATTGACTGCCGATCAAGCCCGAGAGTTCTTGCATATTAAGTAGGGTTCTCTTTTAGTGATGTATTACTCTTCTAACATCATAGTGCTTCAATGATTCCCATATATTTTGGGAGGTGATGATTTATCTCTAGGTAGGTGATTTGAGGATGGTATTATGTGTGAAATATAATCACATGTGAATGTTTTCAGATAGATTTTTGTGACTTATATAGTAAATCAGGTGCTGATTACAGAGTGCAATCTGAGGGAGTGGGGAGCTGTGAGACAGGGTGGTTCAACATGCAGGGATGGTACTACTTCGTTTGATAGCACAAAGCACCAAAATGGGCCTTTCTGTGGTGATTCTAGTAGTAGGTATGTATCATTAGTTATCCAGGTGAGGTGCTACCAGTTCGAGAAGAGTGGGAACATGATACCTTAATGCCCGAGAGACCTAGTTTAGTGCTGATCTTGCAGAAAGATGAGTCATCTTCAGCTTTTTTTCTAGTTTTTCTACATATTTTCTAGTGACAGTGGATATTTTATGACTCCATGTATAGGAGTGGGGCCACCAGTTCCTCATTAGTCATGGAACTAGAGTCTATCACGTCGGTCAGGTCAAGGAGGTGGTTGTGGTTGTGGAAGCCAGATGTTAGGTTTACATCGACAGTAGGGTGGATCAGCTCAGGGTATCCATATAAGGTTATAGGGCCATGGTACCAGTCGGTCATTTGTGTTAGAACAGAACTAGTAAGAGTAGTATCACAGACCCTCTATAGTTAGATGTATGATTCTAGGTGCCTCAGTTTTAACTACTACTCATTTTGATATAGAGGTTTCCCATAGTTTCATATCTATGGCTATTATGGAGAGCATTAGACTCTTCAACATTACTTATGATGATGTTATGAAATTAGAAACTCCGTTGAAGATTAGAATGGCTATTGAAAATCTTTGGAAGGATTTCCCAATTGAGGATGGTGGGAGTCACTTCTTAAGGTACCTCTATGTCTTAGAGATTAATGGCTTCGATGTCATTCCTGGAAGGGACTGCTTGATCTAATTTCAATTCTTTGTTGAATTTTATCACTGTAGGGGGAGTTTCACATCACCAGAGGGTGGTTCATTTCTACACAAGGGTGAATGGGATGTCCAGGTGACCAGAGAGGGACCCGAGCATCATGGTTTAGGAGGAATTACATCCAAGATTTCATGTTTAAATTTGGATGACTAGGGGACTTCATAGATCTACTTTACTCTAGTGCTGGATCATTTCAGTGATTTTATTCTTGATGGATTTTCATTTATACCTCTAGAGAGAGAGGAATATTTCTCTATTGAGCTTGTGCTGGGAGTGGCATCAGTGTTAATTCCTCCTTATTGAATTTCTTCACTAGAATTAAAAAATCTCATAATGAAGTTAGAGTAGTTGTAGGCAAAGGGTTTCATATGATCTATTATTTCTCCTTGGGGATCACCTGTCCCTTTTGTAAAGAAGGTGGACATTTCTATCAGACTCTGTGTGGATTATTGGGAGCTGAACCACTTGAAAATCCGGAACTAATATCCCTTACTGAGGATTAATGATCTCTTGGATCAGATTTGAGGATCCTAGTGGTTCTCAAAGATTGACATGAGATCTGGTTATCATTAGTTTCATGTTCGTCCATCGAATATATCTCTTATAGATTTTTGAAACAGGTATAGTCTATACGAGTACATGGTTATGCTTTTTGGTCTCACGAACAAACCGGCAGTTTTCATGGAACTGATAAACTGAGTGTTCCATCCTTACATGGATTCTTTTTTGGTGGTCTTTCTTGGATGATATATTGGTGTACTCTCACACTCGAAGAAAAAGTTCCATCTATCTTCTGATCGTATTGAGTATGTCGTGAGAGCATCATCTGTATTCTAGGTTCTCAAAGTTCCACTTTTGGATGGACTAGATTCACTTCTTGGGTCATGTCATCTCATAACTTGATTATCAGTACACACAGAGAAAGTGAGATCAGTACTTACCTAGAAGAATACAAATAACGTCTTTGAGGTAAAGAGTTTTCTACTGATGACTTGTTACGATAGGCACATTATTCATAACTTTTCATGCTTAGTTATTCCACTAACGGGACTGAATAAGAATTGTGTGAAGTACATGTGGAAAGATTCTTATGATTCAGCCTTTCAGGAGCTAAAAGGGAGATTGACTTCAGCACCGATATTAATTTTTTCAGAGTAGGGAAAGAGTTACACTATTCACTGTGATGCCTTAGGTATCGGGCTGGAATAATTGTTTATGCATGGGGAATGAGTTGTTGCATATGGGTCTCTGCAGTTGATGCCACATGAGAGAAATTACATGGTTCATGATATTCAGTTAGCTGTAGTTGTGAATTATTTATACTGTTAGAGGCATTATCTTTTGGGAGATCATTTTATGGTATACACTGACCACATATTCCTTAATTATATATTTACTCAATGAGATCTAAATTTGAGATAGTGAAGGTGGGTTGGGTACCTTTAGTCTTTTGACTTTGAGCTTTCCTACACACTTGAGAAAGGAAATTTAGTGGATGATGTTCTCATCATGAGGACTCAGATACAGATAGTTCAGGAGGCCAATAGTCAGTGGAATCTTATGGATCATTTCTCTTAGATGAATTTGGAGGTTGAAAACAAATATGGGACGATGTTTCTTTCATATATATATGTTAACTATACTCTACTGGATCAAGTTCAAATAAAGAAACTGTCAAATTCTGAAAGCCTAGTCTTAAGGGAGAGTGTGTCAGGAAAGGACCCTACACATGGATGGATCATAAGAGAGGATGAGATTTTGAATTTTAATAGGGGAATATGGGTGTCAGTAGACATTTCTGTGGATTTGTTGCTAGATTTTCATGACTTCGTATGTGTATTTCATCTTGGTGTCACTAACATTTATCGTGGACTACATCATCAGTATTGGTGGCTAGGCATGAAGAGGGATGTAGGTAGTTTTGATATGATATGTTCCACCAATCATCAGCTGAAGGCATAGCATCAGTGAATGGAAGTGTTTTTACAGTAGTTACCCATTCTTGAGTGGAAGTGGAAAGATGTCATAATGGATTTTGTGATGGGTTTAGGAAGGTCACCTTGAAGAAATGATATTGTATGGGTTGTTTTTTATAGACTCGTGAAGGATTAAAATTTCCTGCCAATCAAGGAAACCATCAGGGTTTATGATCTTGGAAGGTTGTACATCTGAGAGATTTTATGTTTTCATAGGGTTCCGAACACTATCATTTCAGATAGGGACAGCCAATTTAATTCTCATTTCTAGTAGGGACAACATAGGGATTTGGTTTCATAGGTACTTCTTAGTACATCATACCATCCTCATACAGATGGACAGTCCAACTGCATGATTTAGTTTTTGGAAGACATTATTTGAGAATGCATCCTGGATTTTTGGGGGATCTTGGGAGAGACACATACCCTTGGTGGATTTTTCCTAAATTATAGTTTTCATGATACAATTTAGATGGCACCATATGAGGATTTTTATGGTAGGCCATTCCAATAACCCCAATGTTGGATAGTGGTAGGAGAGGCAGCTATGCTGGGACCCCGTCTTGTATAGGAGACCATAGAGTAGGTGGATTTGATTCGGAAGAGGATGGATACTGAAAAATCTCACAATAAATCTTATATTGATCAACATAGATGACCTCTACAGTTTGAGGTCAATGATGAGGTTTTCTAACATGTCACAATGAGGTTGGGAAATAGGTGGATTAGAGATAGAGGAAGCATTCAACGAGATACGTCGGGACATTTGATGTTTTAGAGAGAGTCGACCCAGTTGCCTATCGGATGCAGTTACCTCAGAGGTAATGGGATATGCATGAAGTCTTCCTTGTTTCTTAGATACAACGTTACTTTTCAGACCCATTTCATGTTTTTCAACCCAAGTAGGTTGAGTAGGAGGGGATGCATCCTTTGAGGAGAACCTTATATGAATTATGGATCACAGCATGAAGGTTCTCCATGGTCAGTATGTTCCTCTTGTATGGGTGCTATGGTATCACGGGTGAGTTCCTGATTAGAATTGGGAGATGGAGGCTGACATACAATCACAGTGTCTAGAGTTTTTCACATATTTTTCTTAATCACTCATAGAAGGGAAATTCAGGGATGAATTTCTCTAAGGGGGGAGTTTGTAAGAACCTGGATTTTCATTTATGGTATGGATCTTGATTTCGGTTTGTTTTTGAAGAAAAAGAAGAAATGGGGTTTTTCTATGTACACATCGTGTATTTTGGATTAGAAGTCTTGTATCCGATTTCAACATACAGAAATGTAATTTCCATGTAATTTTTGAGTATAGGGTCGTTTCATGACCTGGTTGACCCACTTATGTTGAGAGGAATTTGAGGATAATACACAATTTTTACATTAAATGAAATGAATGTGGTATGCTTTGTTATCTACCTGCTACGGTTTGATTGATTCTTTAGGGGTTGTTTCTTAGGCATAAGGTTAGATACCACATTTATAGGACACCCCATGGGTTTTTTTCTTCTTTGATTGCATTTTTTATGACTGTTTGGTCTAGAATTATTTTTAGCCATATCTTTTTTTTATGCCTTGGTGGATTAGGATAGAGTTTATTGTTTATATGAAATTAATGGGGTAAGCTATGTGAATTTTTATCCATGTAGTGGTCACATATTACATGTGCTACTTTGATATGATATGCACACTATTTTTCCCAATGGATCGTGAGAGCCTCGGACCTGGAAAACTATGGGTGTTTCCATATTATTTTTTCAATAGATCGTGAGAGAATTAGACCAGGAAGACTACAAGGACTTTAATATTATTTACACACGAATGTGAGATCCTTGGTGTGGATGTGTGACCCTAGGGTATTGACCATGAGAGCTACCAGGATGTAATTTATAATTTTATTAATACCATATTAACCCATGGGTATTGACTATGAGAGGTACCAAGGTGTTCATCATTTAATGAATTGGTTCTATGTTATACCAATGGTGTTAGACCATGAAATCTTCCTAGAAGGGAGTTATTTAATGAATTGGTGTTATGTTAGACCAAAGGGGATAGACCTTGAGAGCTTTATATAGGGTCGTTATTTAATGAATGGGTGTTATGTTTAATAGAGGGGGTTAGACCACGAGGGCTTTACCAGGGGTTGTTTATGAATGAATGAATGACTATGATAAGTCTTCCAATCAACATCAATAGCTTGGGCTCGGTCTTACTTGATTTATTAGATGGTCTTCTGAGATATTGATTTTGTTACTATTACATTGGGGGATATAGAGCTTAGTCTATATCCTGGGATTACATGATATAAAGGATGAATAATAAATATGAATGAATTTAAAAGAAAATGTATGATTTTTTACTTTTTATTACTTTCTAATTGATTTCTTATTTCTGCATATTTCCTGATGTATATATTCACAGACTGTTAGGTACAGATCTTTTGGTGGTTGCCTACTAGGATTCGTCTCACACCCTTTTTGGGTTATGTTTTATACTCAAACTGATTATATGGTTTCAAGTATATTAAATGGAAATAACCCTTACTCATCAAGTACTTGATTTATATCAGAGTTGGAGAGCATGGGTCCAAGCTAAGACTTGTGGTGCTGAATGATTTTACCTATTTTCTTTTGTACTTTGTTTTATGTATTTTTTCAAGAATTGTGACTTGTTTGGATATTTTATTAGATACATATTTCATAAATCATACATACATATAAACACACCCACACACACACGCATGCACACACACACACACACACACATATATATATATATATATATTTATTTATTTTGTGGTCTCTGTTGAATTTTCTTTAAGTCTTACGCTGTTTACATTTGTTGGTATTACTGCTTCCCTGATTGTTTACTATTTGTTTTACACTGTGAATACTCTTCAAATGAGGGCATAGTTTCCTCAATATTACACCTTGTACCTCACTGCTATTCGGAAGCCTCTATAATTTGGGTAAATACGCTGGGGGTTATGTGACAATCTAGGTTCGGGAAACCTGTGGGCGGCACCCGGATCTAGGATGTTACAATACTTCGAGTGGATAAAATTTATTTAATTCACATCCTCTTTATTAAACATTATGAAGAATATAAACACTATTTTAGGGAACATAATTATTTCTGAGATACTAATATTAAAATGTCCATAGATAACATATATTGAAACTTATATATTCATAAGTTAGGTATTTCACATATTGTATGACTTATATCTTTTAAGTTTATGGTTTTACTTTTATTTATATATTAATCAATGTTTTACAATCCCTTATTATTAAATATTTTTACTGAATTGATGGATTTTAAAAGAATCATGTTAACAAGATGTGTAATAATAAATATAATAAATTCCCAAATAAAATATCGTACTTGATAATTGTAAGATTTGAGAACCTCATGGAGGTACTGGCATAACTAACTAAAAAATTACAATAATAACATGAATAGACTGGAATTCCCTCTAAGAGGGAAAGTTGTAATTGATCCCTCTATACATCACAGACCTAGAACCTTCATTGAATCTTATAATATAATAATAATTGAGCAATTTATTAGCTCAATTAAGAAGATATTCATTTTCCTTTAATGACATGATTAATAGAATGTCATATTGGCCATTTTCCACCTTGAGGGAGATACTGATCAATGATGGGAACTGATCAAGAATATTAATCTCGTGGAATACATAAAATATATGGAGTATAATGGATTCAATAGGTAATTTATTAGTAAATATTTCCATCACACTCTCCATTATAAAATTGAGAGGGATTTCCTTGAACATATTTAAAAGGAAGATAAATCTTTTAGATTTTATGATGAGATCACCACAAGTCATTCATGGTATGCCTCTGGTTATATCATTAAAAATAAAAGTAATCTTGATTTCATCATTAATGGGATTAAGATAAGTCTATTAATAAAATTTTAAACTCATATCCATGAATGTTGTGATGAATTTTTATGATGTTCCCTCAAAGTTTAAATTGAGATGGGCGATTCACAGTGGTCCCATGAAACTATAATTAAAAAGTGAATAATGTATTTTAAATATATAGGATCATTATATAAACCTCATTTTTGTAATAAAATCCAATATCCCATAATCCATAAGTGTGGAAAGAAGCATCATGGACACTATATAAATGGGAATAAAAATTTCATGTGTATGAATGAGAGAAATCAAGTGAACGCATGTAAAAGTGAGATGAATAAGACTATTAATTTGAACGAACATAAAAAATTATATATCAATACTCATCTAGTTGTCGAATGTTTGAGTTGTAAGGAATGTGGACACGATACTAATCAATTAACTAAGATAAAGGTTATTTAAGATTACCAATGAAAAAAGCCCCCAAGGCCAAGAGAAAAAGGGTGGGCTTGTGCTATTACTACTACTAAGTCCAATCAATGAAAATATATTGTGATAGGTACACTTATTATTGATTCATGAATATCACACATACTATTTGATTTGGGTTTTTACACTCTTTTATATCATGAATGTTTAGAAGAAGTAGTTAAACACCACTATAAAACATTGGTATTATGTTATAAGTGAATATTTTTGTTACAATGTTTTTTCTTCTAAATTACATAAATCAAAACTGGTTGATATTTATTTAATAAATCCCCCAAAAAATCATTTCATAATCCATTTAGTGTAATTTTATATTATACTAGGAATATATTGTTTTTCACTTTATAGATTACACATTAACAAATTGGAGAAGTAAATAACTTCCTACATCCCAAATTAGTATCCAATTTTATAATTGTGTGAGGAGGGGGATGAATATCCTTTGTAAACTTCGTCAAAATAATGGATGTTTTAGCCTTATGATAATAACCATATCACTCAAATGAATAAAGCAAAGGTGAGGACCAATCTTATGGTCATACTCATTGTAAGGGATTATAGTGATGTATTCTATAAATAATTATCTACTATTCCCCATGATCAAGAGGTTGAGTTCCCAATTGAACATGTACCTAGATATCTCTCAATAGATAATAATTTGTATAGAATAAACACCATTTAATTGGATAAACTAAATAATAAATTACAAAAAAATCTGAACACAGGATTCATATGTCAGAGTTCCTCACCATGGGGTGAATCGGTCATATTTTACAAGAAAAATGATTTTTCTATGTGTCTCTTAGTCAATTATTATGAACTAAACAACATAATAGTAAATAATAAGTATCTTATACCATATCTTTATGAGCTATTTGATTATTTATAAAGATAACAACACTAATATATACTGAATCTTTTTTCTCGATATCATTAGTAGAGGAAAAGAAGGAGGTTATTCCCAACACCACCCTTAAAACAGGGTATAGACACTATGATTTCATAGTCATTCCATTTAGATTCACGAATACTATAAAGATAATTATTGAATTAAAAAATATAGTTTTTATATGTTATCTCAATAAATATGTTGTATTTTTTGTAGAATATATTCTAATATACTCCAAAATAAATTAGGAACATAAAGAGAATTTTAATGATGCATATAAGACTTTGAGGAAGGATAAGATTTATGGAATGTATAGTGAATGTGAGTTATAGTAATAGAAATTATCATTCAATAGTGATGTTATCACATAAAAGTTTACATATATGGACCCTTAAAAACTATATTGATTGGGGATTGGCCTAGAAAATCATCTTTTATGGAGATACATAGTTTACTAATATTAGTTGGGTACTATTGGAAATTTGTGAAAAAACTTATCATGATTGGAGAACGCGCTATCCAAACATACATGGAGAGGAATGAAGTATATATGGATATATGAGTGTGAATAGATATTATTTGAGATGAATATGTGGATAACTGAAGCACCTATTCTCACCATACCTCAATTGGGGAATGATTTATGACCTATAATTACGAATAAGTAAGTTTTTTTGGTTGTGTACTCATATAGAATGATGAAGTGATAGAATATTCCTCAAGGAAGTTAATGGTGCGTGAATAAAACTATCTAATGCATCATCTTGATTTTTCCATAGTAATTTTCACTTTAAAAATTTAGATTCATTATCACTATATAGGTAAGTTTGATATATATAGGGACCAAAAGACCCTAAAATATATATTCACATAAGCTCAACATGTTCCAAAGAAGATGGTTATAGATAATCACGATTTATGATTTCTCAATAAAATACCATCAAGTGAATGAAAATATAGTGTATGATTCCCTACCTAAAAAAGAAAAATAAACATTATATATGATGAAGACAGAGAAGTATATAATTATCTCATATATAAAAAAAATTAACATATTGTGAAGAAAGATACATCGTCATATTTTTTCAAATGATTTACCATCCACCACTAAATGAGAAAATTAATAAATATTAAAGGGTAATTTGGATATACAGAAGAACTTATATGTTGTGTGGATGGGAAATAACTCTAAATTGAAGGTAGATGGTGAAGGAGTTATCATATTTTGGAAATGACTTTATATACCATCATATCATCGATAAAGAAGATGATTCCGAATGATTCTCATAGATATATATTCTTCATCCACCCAGGAAATGAGAAAATCTACAGAGATATATATTAACCTTATTGGTAGTACAATATGAAGCATAATATTATGAAATATACATAAAAATTCCAAGTGGGATAAATGGTGAAGGCTGACAGAAAAAATCCAAAGGGGTGATGCAACTATTTTCTGTACTTATATGGAAATGGGAAAATGACATTATAAATTTTATAATGGGTCATTGAAAAAAATGAAATAGGTAAAATAATATATGTGTCTTTTTGGACCATCTTATAAAGACTACTCACTTCATTTCCATTTTAGAGAACTTCTCACACAATCACTTTAAAAAGATATACATTAGAGAAGTGTTGAGGCTAACTGGAACACTACTATCAATTGTATCAAATCAAGATATGAGGTTAACATAAAGGTTATAAGATATTATTTTTCATGACATAAATACATTATTAAACTTCAATATGGAATATCATCTTCATAACTATGTTAAATCTTAATTGACTATCCATACACTTGATGATGTGTTGAGAGATTTCTCTATCGACTTCAAGGGAGGTCAGGACCAACATCTTCCTTTATTGGAGTAGTAGTATAAAAATATTTTCTACTCAAGATTTAATTTGTCCCCATATCAATACATATATGAGAAAAGATATATAAAACCTTCATTATATAATAAATTAGATGGAAAAAAATTTCTAGGACCTAAGATGTTTTAAGAAATATAAGAAATTTTCAGGAACATTCAATAGTATTTCAAAGTGGTGTAGAGTTGATAGATGGGTTATATCGATAAGTGTTGATGAGATATAGAGTTTGATATTAGAGATAATGTGTTCTTCTATATATCACCTTGGTTGAGAGTCCCGAGATTTGGGATGAAGGGGAATTTAGGAGTGAAATGCATTGGACCCTTTGATATACTTAGTCATATGATAATTATGACATAATAAATAGTAATCCAAAAAAACCTATTAAAAGTACATTATGTGGCATGTGTATCCTTATAAAGGAAGTATATACTAGACCCCAAACTTGTACGAAATTCAAAGGTGGTATAATTTGATAACGAACTCCCTAACAATGAAGAGATGGTGATGATCTTACACTATAAAGACAAGGTTATACACAAAAAGGAAACTATCCATGCCAAAGTACATTTGAGAAACCATATGCATGAAGAGGAAACACGGGAACCTAAAGAGATCATGAAAAACAATTACCCTCATTTTTTCACCATATTGTGCAAAATCAAATTTAAATAGTAAATTTCTTAAGGGTGAAGTCTAATTACCTCATATATTAGATATTATTTCCCCATAATAAGTATTTTCTTGAGTATATTTTTTACATGAAATAAAAAAATAAACCAAGATATGTGAAACTTTAAAAAATTATATTATTTAAGATAATTACTATAGTCATTAAACCATTGGGAATTAATAGTTATAACTAAATTTTGAATAACTAAATTTAGAACATATTTATTATTTTAATTTAAACACACTAACATCATTTTTTATTTATAATATCAATATTTTCATAAGGTAAATTTTTTGGGTTTTCTAAAAAATAATTAATATTTAATTGAATAGTAAAAATATTGATTTTATTAAAAAATATAAATTTTATATTACGTGAATAACTTAAAATTTTAAGAAAACATTTCGATATGTATAAAATATATTTAATAGTTAATATAAATAATTCAAAAATACTATATTTCATTTATAGAACACATGTTTAAAATTTTTCACACATAAGTATTATTTCACAATAAATTTTTGTTTCTATGCTTGTAAAAAAATTATAGTTCATGACTTTTAAAATTAAATAAACAAAAATTATTGAATATTTTATATCAAAATTTAAATACTATTTGACATGATAAATTTAATTTTTAGGCATATAGACAGTATTATTAATATTGGTTTTAATTATCAGCATAATTATAAAGATATTTTGTAAAGACCCATAAATTTCAAGGAAATGTTTTTCTTAAATTTTCTTTGGAATTTTACAAGAACGCGGTTTCTGACGGCACATGATTCCGAGGCCCGGTGTGCCCGGACTCATTTTTCGAAGTTTGGCTCAGGTACGTTCAGTGAACGAACGAGCGGGTTTTTATAACTTCTGAACCGGTGCTTAGAATTGAATTCTGAGGGCACCGATAGAATCGCAGTGCCGATATTTGCTTAGAAATGCCTCTTCCGGAGTTGCGTTTGCTCGAAAGTGGTTTTTAATTTTTGGGCTTCAAGATAAGAAATAAAATAATGCTGTACAACAAACTTTATTTTATTTCACTTAAAGCCACTTAAAGCCACTTTAAGCTGCTTAAGCTTGAGTTGAATCAGATAGGGTGGAACCCAAAATATCCTACCCTCATGGTAGGATATTTGTGAGGTGGGGCCCGCATGATCCCCATCGGTTCTTTTCCTCTAACTAACGCACCCGTGAAAACTAGTCTTTAATGAATTCAACTGACGCATTTTCTAAATTCTTAACGCCCCTATTAAATTGGGAGGTTAATTCGTTGAAATTAATTCTATGAATTAATTTGTTCGTTTCTTATCTTTGTTTTTCAAATTCTTTAGTTGATAATAAAATAAGATGAGGACTTATTTTATTATCTAGATGTTGTGTTAAACCTTTGGAGAATCTCTAAGGATCTTCATACTCCTTCGTGAAGAACGTGAAGAATGTGAAGAACGCGAAGAACATGAAGAACACCGAGCCCTCGGAGATCGATGACATGACGCCGACGATTCTCCCTCTGCGACACTTCTTCCACGACGATCTATCCCCGCGACAAACTTCGATCGACATCTTGAGGTAGGGGATTGCGGTCCTTTTAATTCTTTGTGGATTATAACATCAACATAGATTTAATTGTTATAATTAAATCTTTATGTTCTTGATCCTTGAGTTTGTCTACGCGACGCCGAGTGCCGCACGACAGCGACGCCCTTCCGCGACGCGACGATCCTTTTCTTCCGCGACGGTCAATTCTGTGATGAACTCGCGTCCGATGACGATGTTGAGGTAGGGGTCGTCTTGAAAATGATAATACCCATGTTTGTTTTCCTCCAAGGCAAGAACGCGGACCAACCAATTAACAAGTTGGTCCGCGGATTATTATTGCTGGTCGAGGTTTATCAATTGCTGGGAATTATGGTGTTGTTTCAAACCGCTAACGCGGTGGGTGCGGACCAACGAACAAGTCCGAACCCATCTCCCTTTTTGTTCTTGGTGTGCGGAATGGCGGACGACAACAAAATTGGCCGAAGAGACGATTTGTTGATTCCGCAGTGAAGAACGGGACCCGGGATGAGCTACGGCGCAGACGGAAATGAAATCGGACCACCGGAGCAACTCTCGTGGCCCGCGGACTCCACCAGCGGCGCAGGCGGCCGGAGATGGCGGTGCCCCGGCGCGCCACGCCGAACCAAAGCCAGGGACGCGGCCGGCTTCCACGTCCGTTGGCGAGAGGCGGCCCCAACCGGGGCCGCGGATCTTTCACGCGGGGGCAGCGCGCTCCCGACCGCGGTTTCCCTCGCTCGGCCGCTCGGCCGAGCCGAGACGACCGGCCGGGCCGGGTCGCGCCCAGGCCGGGCCGGGCCGCCCTGGCTGGGCCATGTCACACCCAACCAGGTCGGACCCAGACCCGGGTCGGGTTGACCCAGTTCGGGCCGACCTAGAAGGGGTCGGGCTGGGTCGGTCCGGGCCCAGACCCCCCGTTTTCGTACTGTTTTCGGTCTTTTGCCCTTATCTTGAGCTACGGGCCTCCGATCGATGAGTCGTCAGCGACGATGTGATCCTTGGATCAAGACGGTCGTTTCGTCCGATTGACATGCCGTCGACTTTAGTGGATTCCTCTAACTGAGAAGGATCTTTTGGATTACTCCTCATGAGGATTGGACGCATGTGGAGTATGGTCATGTTGGTTTTTCCTTAAAAACCAACCGGGCCCCTCGGACGAAAAAGTCAATAACTCTCAGACCGGGCATCCGTTTAACGCTCCGTCTTCGATGTTGAGTTCCTGTTGGCGATACGGAACTTCTAGATACATCTACTCTATACTATGTGTCAGTAGATGTATTATCCCCTTGGCTCGTGGAGCGGACCCTCCCGAGCGAGATTGCTGTGTGCGGGAACCCTAGAGCTGACTGCAACCACTATTGTGACGACGACGACTGTACAGAGATCCTCAGTGGATTCGACTGCGAAGATGATGAAAACAATACAGGAATCCTCCGTTTTTTCAGCAGTGACCACTACGGTACATCTTGGGATACGTCAACTCCGAACTACATGTTAGTTGATGCATCGACCTCTTAGCTTGTGGAGTGGACCCTCTCGGAACGAGCATGCTGTGTGTGGAAACCCTAGAGCCGGTTGAGACTTGACGACTGCTGATCGAATGAATCGGTGTGTTACGGATAACCCAATGGGGAGCGCTTGGTTGTAGCGGGAGACCCAGGGCGGAGGAGCTCTTGGTTGTAGCGGCAGACCCGCGGTACTCAACAGAAGAAGTACCTCTGGAGGCTAAGAGGGGGAGCGCTTGGTTGTAGCGGCAGACCCACGATGGAGAAGCGCTTGGTTGTAGCAGCACGGGGGAGCGCTTGGTTGTATCGACAGACCCACGACGGAGGAGCGCTTGGTTGTAGCGGCTGATCCGTGGTACTCAACAGAAGGAGTACCTCTAGAGGCTCTGAGGGGGAGCGCTTGGTAGTAGCGGCAGACCCATGGTGGGAAACGCTTGGTTGTAGCAGCAGGCCCACAGTACTCGATAGGTGGAGTACTATAGCAGTTCAAGGTGAGAGGGAAGCACTTGGTTGTAGCAGCATAACCACTGTACTTGATGGAGAAGGATTTTCCCAATAGCTATGGTTTCAATTCATGATCGATCCTATGTGGGTCATTGCGGGGGTTAGTACCTATCAATCCTTTGTGGGTCTGACGGCATAGATGAATCAGTGGAAATACATGGTCATCTTTATCGTCATTCAAAGAAGTATACATGTGTGAGCTGAATCTCTTTTTCTTTACTTTGTGGATTGTGTTGTACTATCCTGTGTGGATTTACGTTTTGCTTTCCTGTGTGGACTGGATTATACTCGGGTTCGGATGTTGGAGCCGAACGAGAATTGATGACTTAGGTATATGTATGGGCATATACCTAAGAAGTGTCGGGTGTTACTTCATGATTGTATCCTTCCGTTGTGGTTTATCCTTTGTGGATTCTGGGAGACCTTAGGGGGATCGAGGTCCCTACTGAGTAGCTTATACTCACCCCTGCACGGGCTATGCCCACACTACGTTGTGTTGGTTGCAGACGACGGACAGCGCTGATCGTGGTCGAGGTTGGCGGAGCAGGACGGTACCTGGAGGTGGACCACTGGGTGGGGTGTACTCGGAGCGGATGGATGGACCAAGGAGCTGTGGAGGCTAACTGTACTCACCCTTCATGTGGGACTTCTAGAGGAAGGCTCGACATTGTGGCTTTACTTTCAGTTGTTGTTTTCTCTTTCCAGTTGTACTTTACTTTCAGTTTGGGTTTGTATTGTGGCCCACTTACTTTTCTGCACTTACTTTTGTACAAGTTTTTACATAGTGTTTATTTCTGCATGCTTGCTCTGTGGTGTTTGTGGTTTACTTTACAAAGTAAATGCCTTCCCTTTATCCGGGATTTAGGCCTTGGTGCTAGTTACCAGCCCCTGGCCTATGGAAGGCGGGCTTGGGGTAGTCACGGCACGGGCCCCGAGGACAGGTCGTGACAAATTGGTATCAGAGGAGTTCAGTTCTACCACAGACTCTGATCTTTTTCTATGTGAAGCAATAGTGTTTAGCGTATTGGATGTTGTAATTAGTCCAGGGAGTCCAGTTTTGGTGCAGTGGCCGACGTATCCGTACACCACGACCCTAACTTCTGATTTCCGACTTAATGCACGAAAACGTTGATTGCGTGTGTGTTTCAAGTTTTCTTTGTGATTACTTTGTGTCAGCTCACTAGGTATACTGTTCTGACCGTGGCGCATCTGTTTCCTTTTCATGATGGCCCCACGACGGCAGCCAGCTAGGGTTCCGAGAGTTGAGCGTGATGACAGCCCACCGAGCGACGAGGCCTCGGTACAGGGCACTTTAACAGCTGAGGCACCGGCGGTACCTTTACCCGCTGAGCCACCGATGCTTCCAGCCCAAGCCTCTGACGATGCACGTCACCTTAGTGCACTGCATGAGTTCCAGCGCCAGCGACCACCCAGGTTCCGCGGGGAGACGGACCCCCAGGCAGCCGAGGACTGGCTGGAGGCGGTTGTACGAGTTTTATGCTTAGTGAGGACACCAGGAGACCTTATGGTGGTCCTTGCAGCGAGCCTCCTGCATGCGGCAGCAGGCAGATGGTGGAGCTTGATTCTCCAGGTGCACGACGAGGCATCACTCCTTTGGACGGACATTGAGAGCATTTTTCGCTCAGAGTTCGTCCCAGCCACCCTCCGAGCGGTGCGCATCCAGGAGCTACTACAGCTGCGGTAGGGCAGCCTGATAGTAGCCCAGTACACGACGAGGTGTATCAATCTCTCACGCTATTCCACAGACATGGTACGAGACCCATTCTTCAAGGCCCGAACCTTCGAGCAGGGGCTCAGGTGAGAGATCAGAGATTCAGTTGTTTCCCAAAGCATTCTGACACAGACAGGGGTGTTGGAGGGAGCCCTCTTAGTGGAGAGTTTACTTGCTGAGCAGTCTCCGGCAGTAGGACCCACCACTAGCCGGCATGCGGCAGAGTCTTCTGCAGCGGGCAGTAGACAGATGACGCAGGGTCCATGCGGACTAGACATACCGGTGGTCGACCGCGAGACACAGGATTGTTTGTGTGAGGCACCCGGGGCGGACATCGACTTACCATGAGTGGACAGTGTTACTCCTGCGGCGGGGTTGGTCACATGGCTCGTGACTGTCCGACCCGCCATACGGATGACCAGCAGATGAACGAAGGACGTCCCAGGCAGAGGTAGAGGTTCGATCGAGGAGGATCTCATGGAGTAGAAGACCATGGCAGGGGAGCTGGCCATGCAGTTGGAGGTGGACGACGCTTCGAGGTGTTTCCACCACCACCACCAGGAGGTCCACCCCGACCGCAGGGAGCTGGTGGACATGGGAGAGCTCAGCTTTAGGCAGGTGAGGCATACGATCATGGAGGTCCGAGAGCAGAGGGACAGGAGCAGGACTAGCTCCGGACCTGGAGACTTTTGTTTATGCTGCTTCTAGCATTGTTGCTGTTTGTTTTTAGATGTTTTGTGACTTTGTAATTTGAGCTGCAGTAATAAAAGACACTTTCCTTGTGACGTTTACCTTCATGTTCTCTCTTTTAGTTGTTACTAAGAGGTTCCGGTTTAAAAACCCTTGACTTGACCCTCACATTGAGATACCTACTGGAGGAGACCCAGTGACCACACACTGATGCCAACAGTGTGACTCAACCCTTGGAGGTGAGAGTAACAGTTGGATCTCTTGGTAGTAGCGTCGAGGCCTTACGACGTCATCCTTGGTATGGAATAGTATCATCCATGTCAGGATTGACTGTATTAGGCGAAAAACGTGGTTAATCCAGGGGATGAGACCGGATTTCTCTTCTCGGCAAAGAAGAAATCTCAGCAGCTCGAGTAGGACCAGAAAGTTCCAATTCATCCAAGAGCGAATGAGGACACCTCCGATCCGGAAAAAGTCTTGTGCTGACAGGAGGCGGAGACCACTAGAGTTTGAGGATGGCGACCATGTTTCCTTACGGGTCACACCTCGATGTGAGTTACGGAGTTTTGGCCGAGGCGACAAGTTGTCTCCACGCTTCATCGGACCATTCCAGGTCCTCATCAGGATTTTCGAGGTGGCTTATCGCCTAGCTCTACCACCTCAGTTGCACCAGGTGCACGCCGTCTTCCACGTATCTCAGCTGAGGAGATACATGCACGACCTGACGCATATCATTGAACATGGGGAGATGGACGTTGATGATGGGGTGACTTTTACGGAGGTCCTAGTGGAGATCGAGGATCGACAGGAGCGGGTCCTAAGTGGGAAGTCGATTCCTCTTGTACGCATCAGATGGCAGCATGGGAACCTCCAGGAGAGCACTTGGGAGTGGGAGGCTCAGATGCGTGCTCAGTACCCGCTTTTGTTTTCCTAGTTTATGATGTATCTTTACGGGGACGTAAAGCCCTGTGGTGGGAGTGATGTAAAGAACCGTAAATTTCAAGGAAATTTTTTTCTTAATTTTCTTTGAATTTTACAAGAACGCGGTTTCTGACGGCACGTGATTCCGAGGCCCGGTGTGCCCAGAATCATTTTTCAAAGTTTTTCTTGGGTACGTTCAGTGAACAAACGAGCGGGTTTTTCTAACTTTTGAACCGGTGCTAGGAATTAAATTATGAGGGCACCGATACAATCGCAGCGCCGGTATTTTCTTAGAAACGCCTCTTCCGGAGTTGCGTTTGCTCGAGAGTGGTTTTTAATTTTTGGTCTTTAAGTTAAGAAATAAAATAATGTGGTACGAAAAATGTTATTTTATTTCACTTAAAGCTTCTTAAAGCCACTTTAAGCTGCTTAAGCTGAGTTGAAGCGGATAGGGTGGAACCCAAAATATCCTACCCTCTTGGTAGGATATTTGTGAGGTGGGGCCCGTACGAGCCCCACCGTTTCTTTTCCTCTATGTAATGCACCCGCGAAAACTCTCCTTTAATGAAGTCAACTGACGCGTTTTCTAAATTCTTAACTCCCCTATTAAATTGGTCGGTTAATTCGTTGAAATTAATTCTATGATTTAATTTGTTCGTTTCTTATCTTTTTTTTCAAATTCTTTAGTTGATAATAATATAAGATGAGGACGTATTTTATTATCTGGATGTTGTGTTAAACCGTTGGAGAATCTCTAAGTATCTTCATCCTACTTCGTGAAGAACGCGAAGAACGCGAAGAACACGAAGAACACGAAGAACACCGAGCCCTCGGAGATCGATGTCGTGATGCCGACGATTTTCCCTCCGTGACGCTTCTTCCACGACGATCTATCCCCGCGACAAACTTCGATCGGCATCTTGAGGTAGGGGATTGTGGTCCTTTTAATTCTTTGTGGATTATAACATCAACATGGATTTAATTGTTATAATTAAATCTATATGTTATTGATCCTTGAGTTTGTCTATGCAACGCCGAGTGCCGCACGACAGCGACGCCCTTCCGCGACGCGACAATCCTTTTCTTCCGTGACAGTCAATTCCGCGACGAACTCGCGTCCGACGACGACGTTGAGGTAGGGGTCATTTTGAAAACGATAATACCCATGTTTTTTTTCCTCCAAGGCTAGAACGTGGACCAACCAATTAACATGTTGGTCCACGGATTATTATTGCGGGTCAAGGTTTATCAATTGCTGGGAATTATAGTGTTGTTTCAAACTGCTAACGCGGTGGGTGAGGACCAATGAACAAGTCCGAACCCATTTCCCTTTTTGTTCTTGGTGTGCAGAAAGCAGGACGACGACAGAACAAGCCGAAGAGACAATTTGTTGATTCCGCAGTGAAGAATGGGACCCGGGATGAGCTATGGCGCAGACAGAAATGAAATCGGACCACCGGAGCAACTCCGGTGGCCCGCGGACTCCACCGGTGGCACGGGTCGCCGGCGCGGCGGCGCCGGCATCCGGAGGCGGCGGCGCCCCAGCACGCTACCGAATGGAGCTGCCTCGGCTGAAGCCGCGGCGACGGGGTGCGGTTCGGCGGCCGCGCGGAACCGAAGGTAGGGACGCGGCCGGCTGCCGCGTCCATTGGCGAGAGGCGGCCCCAACTGGGGCCGCGGATCTTTCACGCGGGGGCAGTGCGCCCCCACCTGTGGTTTCCCTCGCTCGGCCGGTCGGCTGAGCCGAGCCGAGCCGACCTGCCGGGTCGGGTCGCCCGGTTAGGGCCGACCCAGGGGGGTCGGGTCAGGTCGGTCCGGGCCCAGACCCGCTGTTTTCGGACCGTTTTCGGTCTTTTGCCCATATCTTGAGCTACGGGCCTCCGATCTACGCTTCGTCAGTGGCGATACGATCCTTGGATTGAGACGTTCGTTTCATTATATCATACTCAAGGTTTCGGAATAATTTTCATTCGGCCAGGTTGGTTCGTACACGAAACCAACAGGGCCCTCGGAGCAGAAACGCTCGTATCTTGAGCTCCGGACGTCCGATTGACGTGCCGTCGACTTTGGTGGATTCCTCTAAGTGAGACGGATATTTTGGCTTACTCCGCCCGAGGTTTGGATGCAGGTCGAGTACGTTCAGGTTGGTTTTGACTTAAAAACCAATCGGGCCCCGGGGACGAAAAAGCCAATAACTCTCAGATCGGGCGTCCGTTTGATGCGCCGTCTGCGATGTTGAGTTCCTGTTGGCGATACGGAACATCTAGACACATCAACTCTGGACTATGTGTCAGTTGATGTATCAGACCCTCGGCTCTTGGAGAGGACCCTTACGAGCGAGCATGCTGTGTGCGGGAAACCTAGAGGTGGCTGCAACTACTACAGCGACGACGACGACTGTACTGAGATCCTCATTGGATTCAACTGCGACGATGATGAAAACAGTACGGTAATCCTCCGTGTTTTCAGCACTGACCACTACGGTACATCTTGGTATACGTCAACTCCGGACTACATGTCAGTTGATGCATCGACCTCTTAGCTCGTGGAGTGGACCCTCCCGGAACGAGCATGCTATGTGCGGAAACCCTAGAGCCGGTTGAGACTTGATGACTGCTGATCGAACGACTCGGTGTGTTACAGATAGACCAGTGGGGAGCGCTTGGTTGTAGCGGCAGACCCACGGCAGAGGAGATCTTGGCTATAGTAGGAGACCCGCGGTACTCAACAGAAGAAGTACCTCTGAAGGCCATGAGGGGGAGCGCTTGGTTGTAGTGGCAGACCCACGATGGAGGATCGCTTGGTTGTAGCAGCACGGGGGAGCATTTGGTTGTAGCGGCAGACCCACGACGGAGGAGCGCTTGGTTGTAGCGGGTGACCCGTGGTACTCCACAGAAGGAGTACCTCTAGAGGCTATGAGGGGGAGCGCTTGGTTGTAGCGGCAGACCCATGGTGGGGAGCGCTTGGTTGTAGCAGCAGGCCCACAGTACTCGATAGGTGGAGTATTACAGCAGTCCAAGTTGAGAGGGAAGCACTTGGTTGTAGCAGCATAACCACTGTACATAATGGATAAGGAGTTTCCAAATAGCTATGGTTTCACTTCATGATCGATCCTATGTGGGTCATTGCGGGGTTTATTACCTATCGATCCTTTGTGGGTCTGACGGCTTAGATGAATCAGTGGCAATATCTGGTTGTCTTAATCGTCATTTAAAGAAGTATACCTGTGTGAGCTGAATCCCTTTTTCTTTCCTTTGTGGATTGTGTTGTTCAATCTTCTGTGGATTTACGTTTTGATTATCTGTGTGGACTGGATTGTACTTGGGTTCGGATGTTGGAGCCAAACTAGAATTGATGACTTAGGTATATGCATGGGCATATACCTAAGCAGTGTCGGATGTTACTTCGTGATTGTATCCTTCCTTTTTGGTTTATCCTTTGTGGATTATTGGAGACCTTCGGGGGTCTCGAGGTCCCTACTGATTAGCTTATACTCACCCCTACACCGGCTATTCCCGCACTACGTTGTGTTGGTTGCAGACGACGGACAGCGCTGATCGTGGTCGAGGTTGGTGGAGCAGGATGGTACCTGGAGGTGGACCACTGGGCGGGGTGTACTCGGAGCGGACGGATGGACCGAGGAGCTATGGAAGCTAACTGTACTCACCCTTCAGGTGGGACTTCCAGTGGACGGCTCAACGTTGCGGCCTTACTTTCATTTGTTGTTTTCTCTTTCCAGTTGTACTTTACTTTCAGTTTGGGTTTGTATTTTGGCCCACTAACTTTTCTGCACTTACTGTTGTACGAGTTTTTACTTAGTGTATACTTCTTCCTGCTTGCTCTGTGGTGTTTGTGGTTTACTTTACAAAGGCAATTCCTTCCCTTTTCCGGTATTTACACCTTGGTGCTAGTCGCCAGCCCCTGGCCTATGGAAGGTGGGCTTGGGGAAGTCACGGCACGGGCCCCGAGGACGGGTCGTGACATATTTTTTAAAAAAAATTGTTTTACTATTAAAGTGTACTTTTAATTTATTCAATTAATTGATATAATTTATATTATGAATCTAATGTTATGGTTTAACATATATATAATTTTATTATCACACATTATATTTTTAATCAATAGAAAATAACGTTAAGAATTAATAATGGTTAAAATAACTTTTCTAAAAAAATATATTTTATATTTTTTAATTTACTTGTCAAATTTCCAAAATTGTTAAATTTTATTTGAAAAAATGAAGACTAACATTAGTTTTAAAACAAAAAAAAATTGCAACATTTATTACATTATATTTATACAAAAAAATATAAATTAATTGGTTAAAAACAATTTACCAAGGTAATAATCAAAATGTAAAATTGTAAAATCCTATGCTAAAAGACTTGAAAAGTGTTTAAAAAAGTGTATAAATTTTTTTTGGAGCATTTATCAAACCAATATAAACCCACACTCTATTATTGAAAATTTTCAAAGTCACTGAAAAAGGAATATAACATTAATGTCTTGGGAGTGTAAAGGGTATTCTCAAAAGATCCATTCTATTCACTTATAAATGGAGATCACTTTCACCCCTCCATGGTTAAACATCCCATTATAATTTACCCTTAAAAACTGAAAAAATCCCCTATAATTACTTATCTTATCATAAATCATCTAGTCAGTAGAAGCTTTTATAAGTCCTTCACAACCAAGGATATAATTATGAATAGATTAAGTCTCCAATGTACGTATTGACATCATAATATTGTATCATTAAATATTATCTTAAAAATACCTTAATTACATAAAAATATAATCACACAACTATATTTAATAAACATATATGTTATTATATTAATGGAATAACCATTATTTATTCCTATATGTTTGATAAGAAAAACAATAGTGTCATAAGTGTGTTGCATGGACTACCTCCACCAGAAAGAGACATCTTAAGTTTATTATCATCATCATTAACGGATGATAAAATGGATATAATTGATGTATAAATGAGTTATATATAATATTTGATCAAGCATAAGGAGTTGTAGAAAATATGGAGGAACAACCTTAAGTAACTTATGTATGCACTAAAACTATATTATAAATAAATAACAGTTGATATTATGGAAAATTGGAATATAAAATATAAATGAATTAGGTTATTATATATATATATATTAAATTAAAATAATTTAATTATACATTTTTTAAGTGATATTGAATAGTGAATTCATATATAAAGAGATGGATCTTTTGTACCTCCTTCGTTACAAATTGGTTATGAATTCTCTTTATTTTTTATCCCTTTTATGAAATATTTTTCTTATGTGTCTACTATGTTTATGTATATGTTTTACATAAATACATTCCTACATAGGCATCCTTTTAATTGTTTGGTTTATACATGTCTTTAGATCCCTTAGAAATGCCAATTTTTTATTAATCTAAAATTATTGGATCTTTCTTGTTTCCCATATCATGTCGACCATCACCCCCATAAAATATTTTTAATCAATGCATATATTCTAAAATCCCTAATTATTTATATATAACCTTATTGGATCAACTTTTTATGAAAATGATAGTGAAATTATTCATTTAAAAATAACTTTTACTTATTTCACATATCTTCACCCAATAGGTATGTTTTTATTTTTTCTTATCCAAGATTTTTCCCATGAAATTATCTATATTAGAAATAATAGTCAAATCATAATTTTTATTTTTAAAATATTAATATATAAATTTTTTAATTCCATATTCACATTGGAATAATTATGATTTATCCTTCAGTTATGAATTGAATAGAAATTATGAATCCTACTTCCTTTTCATTGGTTTGATCATGCTTATGATTTATGTATGATTTATTTTCAACATGTGTGATGAATATGTATGTTTTTCATTTCTCTGATGGGTGGGACAAGAATTATATATCCCTATACTGAATTGGTTAAATATTTTTATCTCATTAGTTATTATGTAAGGTATTAGAGAGTGAACCAAATTCACTATGAGGATTTGTTCAATTTATGATGATGGTCATGGAAGCAACCTGTTACATATTTTTATGATATGATGTTTTATATTATTTCCATATTCTCATGATATTATAATATCATTTCCTTATTCCATGTATCCATACATAAGATCATCCCAATTATGATTTAATGTTATTCCCCTTTAACTCTCATGTTATGATTTATTTTCATGTTTATTCTGTTATTAGGATTTCAAGCTCACTCTTTTGACTATGTATTTTACCAAGTGAATCCTATTCGGTTTTAGATGATCTATAGTAGTAAGGAACATTATGTGAAGTTTTAAAATAAATATGATGTTTTTATGTTTACGATTATATATTTGATTATTCCAATGATATTATAAATCTAGAACCTCACATTTTATTTATTGAATAATTATGTTATGAATTATAAAATATAATGTGTTTAAAACTTTGGTCGCATTACTTATTTGTTGCCAACGTCAAAGATAATCAAGTATAAATAAAATATTGTGTGTATGTAGGTTTTATGTGAAATTTCATAGTATGATTCCACTATATGCTTCATCAATATACATTTAGGAATAATCTATACTACTCTATTTTAAAATTCGTTGTGCAAAAAAATGTTTTCATATGATAATAAAAATATCAAAGAATGATTATGTGATAATTTAATTTAAATATAAAGCCATCATTAATTTTTAAAATCATATTTTGTATTTATTAAACTTGATTTAAAATATACAAGAAAAAAAATTTATAATTTGCTAGAAAATATATAAATAAGTAAACAAAATATGATTTTTAAATAATAATACCCTAAAATTTATTAAAAGTAAATAATAAAGTAGAAAGGTCATTTTGAATGTTACTTTTATCACTTTAAAAAGAAAATTTAGATAAAATATTGAAAAGTTAATTTTTATACATCATATAAACCATGATTTATAAAATTATGATAAATATAAAGTAAACAACAATGATAAGTATCAATAAAATATAAATATATAGTAATTATGTCTCTAATATCTTGGGAAAATTCCTCAGTGTTCAAGAGAAAATAAATGGCGTAAAAATAATTTAACTCCATCTAAATTATCATGTCATGATATGATGAAGACTACCCTCAAGACCTATTTTTCACTCCCTAGCATGGCCTAGAAGAAAAACACCCTCAAATAATATTATCCATAACTAGTGGCCATTTTGTAGTGTATGATCATAAACAAGTAGAGTGTTAATCCTCTATTTTTTACCAAGATACAAAATACTTCTTATGAGTTATATGAATGGATATGATCTATCAAATCAATATAAACTAATTAAATATAAAATATCTCAATTTATAAGATCACATATCACTACTAAAAACCGTTCAAATAAAAATCACTTTTTTAAATGATACAAATATCCGTAAAATATCCATATACTATAATCAATACATATCACAATATAATCCACAATTATATAAAAAACATAAAGAGGTGGACCTTTAAAGATGTTATTGAAATAAACATCAATATAGGTTTTCAAACAATGCTATAAAAAGCAATCTTTCATAAACATGTTAAAGATCATGAAATACCATTTTGTTATAACACAATTTAAATGTTAATTTGACATAGGAAGAGGAAACAAAAATATAATTTTATTATATATAATAACACAACATTAAATTATGGAAACACATAAATATCCTTCAAAAAACATTTTCAAATCAAGTTATTAAATCATTATAAATCATAATAAATTATTTCTTGAAATCCATATCAATTATTTTTTGAACAAACTTTATTTAAATCTTAATAAACATCTTTTGTGTGTTTTTCCATAAATAAACACTTTGAAATTTGAATATAGAAAATTATATTCAATTTAAAAATAAATTTATAAAATATACACAACATTTTCATAGTAAATCATTATAACATTTATTTCAGAATAATACATAGGTTTGAAAGAATCACACACTCATGGTTCCATCATCTAAGAAACATACATCATACCACCAACTAGATAATAATTGAATTGATGTGATGAATTGTAAAACTTCCATGAAAGGAAAAGTGGGAATAATAAAAGATTTTTAAGCACCCATAAATTTAAAAACACATATTAAAAATTTTACAAAGAAGAATCCCTTTCCACTATGGATATGGAGAAACAATAACATTGAGAGTAAAAGATAAAGATAATGAGGGAAATATATTTTGAGTGACTAACCTAGAATATCTAAATCCAAATGATTATAATTACTATGATGGAGATAATATTGGAGCATTGATGGAGGGGTTTTATTTCTAGGGTGATCAGAATGAAATTTGGATATGAAGAGTAGAATTCCGCTTCATAGTAAATTAATAAAAAGTATAATTTTACAATGATATATGGTTTTTATTCATTATTAGAAAATCTAACCAATATAACTGTGAAAATATACTGGATGATGAAAATTGGGATGTATAGTCATTATACATATCTAATGTGATTGTTTACCCTAACCATGAAGCCTATAAAAATCAAAAAAATATTAAAATTTCAAACTATGTTTCAAAATAAATAATAAAAAATAATAATTAAAAAATTATAAAATAAACAATTACATCCTGGGTGTAAAAAAAGATTCATTTATTATAAGTGAAAATTTTATTTTTATAAAACTATTATATAATGAAAATTTTAATATTTCATGGAAAAAATTCTAATTTCATAGGATGAATATTAATTTTTAACTTAATAGGATAAACTAAGCATAGAATGAATTTTTGATATTTTCTCTCAAAAATAGGCTGTTATAAATAATTGTAAATATAGTATTTAAATATTAATAAATTTTTTACAATAATTTGTCATAATATAAATAATTATAAATTTATTGACTATAAATTTGATAGAAATAATGAGATGATCATTTGGAAATAAAAAATGGATATTTTTCACAAAATAATTTTTTATCGAATAAAAAATTTCAAATTTAATGAATTAAAATATTATTTTAGCATTAATTATTTAAGTGAAATTTTAATATTTTATATCAAAATATATTAATTTAATGTCATATAATTATTTTCACTATATATATTGTTATTATAATATCATCTTATGCTGGAAAATGCACTCTTTTAAAAAATGTTTTTCAAATGTTTTACGCGTTTAATATTAAATGAAATTCCACCACTTCTATGAATTTAATTTGATAAAATTTACTTAAAATTTTGAGTAAAAAAATTAATGATATTTAATAAGTTCAACATAATATTTTTATAATGAACTGTAACAATATTAAAAATTAATTACTCCTGTTAAGGTAAATATGGGTTTCTTATGGGTTAACCTAAAAGGATAAGGGTTAAAATGACCTAAAAACATAATAAAAACCCATTGGTTGGTTGTATATTTTAAAAAAATCCTATCACCTTCTAATATGTTACATTTTTTACCCATTGTTTTAAGAAATTGACTTCACAGTATTGTAAAACTTTGGAAAATTACAAATTTCCCACTCATGTCAATTATAAAAGGGTACCTCCTCCAATCAATTATTCCCACCAATCATACCCTTTTTCTCAAAACCATTAA
Organism: Viscum album; assembly: GCA_963277665.1. NCBI lineage: Eukaryota > Viridiplantae > Streptophyta > Magnoliopsida > Santalales > Viscaceae > Viscum > Viscum album. The sequence continues at coordinate 2,018,139,872 of OY728135.1, forward strand.
AAATATTCTCCCAAGTATTTTGAGACACAATATAATGGTTCTATTCATCTCAAAATATCATCATTAGGGTCTTTAAGAAGAGATCCAAAGGAGGTTTCTCTAAGAGAAGTTAATCTTTTTAACGAATCTCATTATTTTTTTCTTCTTCTTTCATCTCCATCAGATATGTATTAATAGTTAAAATATAATAAAAATATTATATCCCTTATAATATGATTTTATCACGAATATGGTATAATATTAATCCATATCCTTCTCTATCAAATCAGAAACAAAGCCATTTCTCTTGTGCACGGTGGAATACTGCTTCGCGAACCAATGTAATTTTTTTCCATCACCAACTCACATCGATCATCAAAAGGTTAAAAATAATGAAAATATATGTTTTTTAAGACATAATATTTATTTAAAATTAATATATAATCTTATTCTTTATAATTTACCCTTTAGGGAAATGATAATGTCACTCATGTGTATATATGGTATACCATCTCTACGAAGTGATATGATTCATTTTTCATGATTAAATTACATGAATGAATTTAAAAATATTTATAATGAATAATTATGATATTTATAAAATTAATATAGTTATATACATGATGAAACTATATCCTATATGCATGAACATTAACAACCACGATGAAACATTCTTGGGAAAACGAAGCAGTTAACATCAAAATAATGGAAATAGTGAAATACTGTCAACAAATAGGTGAAAACATGTTAAAAGAGAATCATATCTAATATTATAAATATCAATGTGGTTATTATATAAATTATTAAAATTTTAAATCCATTAAAGTGGAGTTTTAATAAAATTTAATTAAGTATAAGCATGAGGTACGTTATTTTTTCCCAATTTACATTCCATCGAGACATATTTCCAATTATACACCTATTTATTCTTTTTGTGGTTTATATACTACTCATTTGATATATTTAACATGAAATAATATTAATTAATTATGATTAATGTTTCAATTCATGTTTATTATTCAATGGGTTATAATTTAAAAGTTACCAATTATGTAATGATTTATTTTACAATCTCATTTATTGAGATTGATATAATTTTAATTGAAAGAATATTATAATATATTATTTATAAACTCAATAATTTTTATTATACCCCACATATTTACTATGTTTAAATATTTTATTCCATTATTTCCCCTCGTAAAAACATTAATCAAGAAAATGAAATTTTAAATTAAAAACCAATTTTATTTCTATTTTAATAAGATGTGTTTTTATTCCGTGCCAATATTTTTAAAAAGAAATTTACAAAATTACATTTTGTTACCTAAATAAATTATTATGGATATTTTATGTTATAAATGAATTTTTAATTGTTTTAAATTAATATTTATAATTTTTTATGAATGGGTCACATTCGACATTATTTTTATTAAATCAAAATGATTGTTTTTTAATGTATATGATATAAACAAAATTAATCAATACCATAATAGTTTAAAAAAAAATTAATTTATTCAACACATTAAAAATAGTTTTAAAAAGAAAAAAATTAATGAAAAACTATTTTAACATTTCAATCTCACTTTTTTATGTTTTTAAAGAAATTTATTTTATTACAAAACCAATATTTTATTTAAATTTACGGTCCTCTCTTATCTCTTATTAATTTAGTGGCCATTAAATTTATCATTAAACATTAAATTTATTGTGATCATTGAAAATTAAATATTTATTAAATATCAATATTTTTTGTATGATGGATATGATTATATTCATAACCATATACCATTTTTACATGCGATGTTTTTCTATGAATGTTATTTTATTGACCTGAAAAAATCTTCAGAAATTTGTATTCTATACTCAATATGGATATTTATTGATAATTACTATTTTTTTAATTGAATTATCATTTAATATATGAGTAATTATTTGGACATGCAGTGATGGGTGGGCCTGTTTATATATAGCCCCTCGATGCATCGACTAGTCTCATGAGACAAATCAATTAGCCAAATTAAATGTATTATTGGTGTTTACTTACCCATCAGTTAATATATTTTGGTACATGTGATTAATGGTATAAATTTCATGATTCATGAGATCATGACATCCAAATGATACTCATTTCCTTCATTAATAATTCATTTATTATTTTATATGATATTATTACATTAATATTATCTATGGATGCATTTTCATGCTTTGGTTTTTTATCAAATAGCATGTAACATTTGTTATTTACCATTCTAGATTGATTTTATCATATTTACTCATGATAACATCTATTTTATATAACTCTTAATGATAATTTTATCTAAACCTTATTTTGTTCCTTTTCCCCAGTTTATGAAGAAAAAATCATTGAATGTGTTTTAAGGACATAGACTATTATCTTTTATAATATTTTATATTGTATTACAAAGCTACGATGGGTACCATATATGTATCATTCACTCAAATACTACTAAAATAAAATATCCTTCAGGATTAGACCCCTTATTTTATTCCAATTTAATAGAGTAACCCCCAACTTTGAATAGTGTATTCAGGGATGTTACAGTTGGTATTAGTGAATGTTTAGGAGAAATATTGAGAACAATGTTTAGTAAAACATAAATTAGGGAACGTAACCTTTTGATAGACATTAAGGATATGTATAATTTAAGGTTAATATCATAATTTTTTTTAAGTAGATATTATATTGTATTCTTATAAATATGTTCGTATTAAGATACTAAAATTATGCATAGATTCATAATATTTTCTTAAAAGGGTAATAACCTCAAAAGGAGTTGTTCAAGCATATATCACCCATAATTCTAGTTCATGATGATTGTGCCCTTACTATGCAAATATTTTAAAACTCATGTGGGGTATTCATGGGTTAATTTATATTTTATTTAAAATAAATTATGAAGTATTTGAAATATATTTCAAAATAAATCGTGTTTATGATTTTGAGATTAATATTGCATAAATTTTCAATATATGTTAAGTGTTACACCATTTTTAGAATAATATATTATGATTTAAAATTTATAAATTTGTGAGAAAATTTGGTATACTCTATTTTTTGGAAATTGAGCCTACTAGAGGGAATGGTATCAATAACTGTAGTCAATGTAGACATTTCCCCATTGAGAAAGTTAATACAATTAGTGTTTAAACTAAGAAGATTATGGATATATTAGGGAACCTATTCTAGGTTGTGACTAATAAAATTGTACGTATAAAGAAACATGATGTTCCATGTAATGATACAACAATATGGGATCATTTCATGCTATTGAATCCCCCATCGTTTAGTGGGAATATAAATCTTATGGTAACTGAGCAATAGATTAGGTCCCTTGAAAAGATACTTGTTTCCTTTGTCTGTGATTAGAAGTAAAATATTATAATGGAAGAATATTTTATTAAAGGTGATATTGATTAATATTGGTCATTGATACAAAACACTTTGGAGGAAGAATAAATATAACACATGTAATTTTTATATTTTAAATAAATATTCATCAGAAAATAATTCCTTCGTGAACAAAAAACTAAAATGAAAAAATGGTTCCTAAGATAATGTAAATTTATAAAGAATGTATAATATATTATGAGGCCACCATTAAAATAATATTTTGGTATGATAAGTATTACATATATAAAATTTATTTAACCATTACCTATTTATTCGAAGGGCTTAATCCAAGTCTTCAAAGGGAACTGGTTTCTCAAACGTTTTCATTATATGGTGAGATTCGTTATTGTACTATATAAATAGAGATGTAATTATATAGATCCTACATATTAAATGTATATCATGAGAATAATTTGATTTCTGAAAATTATAAAAAATGGTACATGTTAAAAAAATAAGTATACAATTAGTCAATTTGTATCATATAATTATGTTACAAAGATTCATCCTTGAATGTTTTTGAAGGGCCTGAGAGTTTGTTACAAGTATAGAGATATTGGTCTTATGGATAATGAATGTAGTGGAAATAAATATAACACTAATGTATAATGATTCAACTTTAATGAAATGATGAATTATTTAATTGAATATCCTAAGAGTCAAAGGAACTTATCCTAGAAGTGGTTAATGGGAGAAGGCCAATATTATGCAATCACTAAGGTTAAGGGTTATGTTCCTAATGAAATGGCGGAAGGTACTTTAATAATTTCATCACATTTTGATGTTTTTTTGATTCTGTATATTCTCATAATTTTATATCTTTCATGTTTTCCATGAAAATTAGATATTTTCTTACAACCTTAATAACGGAGTTGTCAATAAGAACTCTTAGTGTAAATATCACTCCAACAAGGATATGTATGGAAATTTCTATTATGAAATATAAAAATTCCCTATTTTATGACATTATAATTATACTTATGGTTGACATTGAAATAATCATTGGTATGGATTTTATTTTTATATTTGATGAAAAAAATTATTGCAAATAGAATAAAATTAGGATATTTGATGATGATGTGTAATTTCTTTTATTTATATGAGAGAATTCATTATCTGATTCAGGTGTATAACCACCTCTAATATCTACTCTGAATGAGATTTATGGGGAAGAATAATGGACAAAATATATTTTTGGAAAATGTGATTTTCAATTTTAGGATGTACCTATGTTATAGAAATACATTGATGTATTTCCTGAGGAATTAATTAAACATCAACTATAGTGTAAATTTGGGGTTTTTATTGATTTAATCCAAGATTCTAGACCAATATCAAATATTCCCTATAGAATGGAATCTATGATATTAGTGGAATTTAAGAAAAAACATGAGGATTTGATTGATAAGGGATTTATATGCCCTGTTGTTTCACCTTAGGGACCCCATATTCATTTCATTAAAAAAAATATGGACAAATGATGTTATGAATTGACTATAGATAAATAAATACTATTATGATAATGCACAAGTATCCTCAAACTCACATTGATTTTTTATTAAATCAACTTCATGGGGCTTAATATTTTTCAATGATTGACCTTCATTATAGGTATCAACAATTATGAGTAAATAAGGGAGATATTTTTAAAATAACATTTCGAATGAGGTTTGGACATTAAAATATTAGAGTAATGAAATTTGGATTGAATAATTCCCTCTTTTTAAAACTAATGAAATGGGTATTTAATGAATAAAATAATGATTTTTATTCATTGATTGATTATATATTGGTTTATTCTAAAATATAAGAGGGCCATAATAATCACTTTTAGGCCATTCAAAAGACTCTTAGAAGATAATATTAACATATTAAATTAATCAATTGTAAATTCTATCATTAAAAAGATTCTTTCTTTATTCATATTGTCTCCAAGGATGGAATATTAGTTGATCCTATGAATATAAAGACTGACATGTAATTTACTACACCAATGAATGTAATTGACGTATGTAGTTCTAATTTTTTGGAAGGTTACTATCGATGATTTGTTCAAAATGTATCTAATTTAATAACTTTTTAATGAATATTACATGTAATGGGGTTTTGGGTGCATGTATAGTGGAATGTGAAAAACTTTTTCCAGAATTGAATAGGAGATTGGTTACTAATCTAAATTTGCCTCTACCATTAAAAATGATAGATTATTTAAATATAATAATTCATAGAAGAATGGACTTTATTGTGTCCTTATATGGAATGATACTGTTATTACCTATGTATTAAGTTTGTTAAAGACTCATGAAAATAACTAACTAACTTATGATATTGATTTGGTGTCCATAATCATTTCTTTCAATATATGAAGACATTGTTTATATGGTAAAATATGTGAGATATACACATATCATAAGAGCCTAAAATACATATTTTCATAAAAGTATCTCAATCAAAGACAAATATGGTGGCTTGATATACTAAAGGATTATGATTTATCAATAAACTGCCCCCAAGGGAAGTAAAAAAATTTATATGATTCATTGATCAGGAAATATCATAATGTTCTAGATAAAATTATGATTGATCAGGATCCAATTTTAAGGGATCTAGTTAAGCTGGATATGGTAATATTTAACAATGAGAATACATTTCACCATTTTGAAGTGGGTTCAAACCCATATTTATTAGAAAAGATAAAAATTACCCAACTTGATGTTGAGAGTTTTCAAAAGAAATTGAAATTTGTGAATAATGTTAAATTTGAAGACATAATATTTAATATGGAATTCTAAAATTTGGAAAGAGACTACCTGTTTCATCTATACCTTATCTAAAAAGGTAATTTTTGGATAAATCTCATATCATAAATTTGTCTATACACTCTGGTATCATTTTTATGTGTAGGGATTTGAAGTAACCTCTTTGTTGGTATAATATGGACTGGGAGGTTACAGATTATGTATTAATATTTTTGGATTCTCTACAAGTGAATTCTGATAGATAGCATTCTAGTTGAATAATGAAAAATCTGCCAACTCTTGTATCGAAATGGGATGAAATTACTATCGAAATTCTCAATAGATTACCAAAGACTCCTAGAAATAATGATACAATATGGGTTATTATTCATCACCAAACCAAATATTCTCATTTCTTTACTATAATTGAAGGCTTGACTCTTGAATATCTTTCATGACTATATGTTAATGATGTTTTAAGACAAATGAGACACCTATTTCAAATGTTTCTGATCATTATCCTCGATTATCATCAAAACTCTTGTAGATTCTTTAGTAGTATCTTAAAACTGAGCTTTATTTTAGCACTATATACCATCCTTAAACTGATGGACAATATAAAAGGACTATCCCGACATTATAATACATTTTGAGATCATGATAACTTTACCATCAAGGAATGTAGGGTCAATATTTACCTTTTATAGAGGTTGCCTATTAGAATAGTTATAATTTAATTATTCCACTGTCATCTTATGAAGTTTAATATAGAAATAGATCACATACTCCAACATATTAGGATGAAGTTAGTGAAGGGAACTCGAAGTCCCATAAATTATTGAGGAGTCATTGATGAAGGTAATGTCTATTAAAACTCATATTAATGAAACTCAATGTAGCAAAAGGAATTATTACAAAAACTGGAGGAATTATTTTTAAATTCAAGTGGGGGATCACATTTTATTAAAAATACATCCATTTAATTGTGTATTAATCTTTAGTGCGAAAGGGAAACTGATCCCTATGTATGTCAAAACTTTTAAAAAAATTGAATGAATTAGATATATAGATTATTGATAGGAAATGATTCCATGTCTCTCTAAAGTGCATGATGGGTTCCATGTATCATTGTTAATGAAGTACATTCTTTACCAAAAACATGTTCTCACATCAAAATAAATAGAGTTTGAACCCTATATATCTTACTCAAATGACCCTATCCCAATTCATGACACTAAAGATCGATTCTTGAGGAATTAGATGACTCGATTCATAATGATACATTAGATATATCATAAAATTATGAAAAAAATGGTAACTATACGATTTAATGAAGGATTACCACTTTCATTTTTTTTAGAATAAACCTACCCTCATTTGTTTGAAAAAAATATCCATGAAAATTTCATAGAAGAACTTTTTATATAAGGTAGGAATATAGAACCCAATATTCAATTATGGTAAGTGAACATTATATTTTACCAAAACTATTTTAAGTTAATTATTTATTATTTCATATAAGAAATCTAATTTTATGGGATGAATAACAGTATTTAATTTAATAGGATAAAAAAATCCTAAAATGAATTTGTTAATTTTTTCCTTAGAAATAATATTTTTTGATTAATTGACAAAAAAGTATTTAAATATTCATTATTTTAATTATAATAATGTGTTATAATATGAAAATTTAACTATTTATTGCTTTTTAATTTGATATAAGTAAATATAATATCATTTGGGGGGTATAAAGGGATATTGTTTTACGAAAATCATCTGTTAAGAAATAATGTATTTCCATTTAAGGTAACTAAAATAACATTTTATAAAAAAAGATATAAATTAAATTTATATATTATATATCGAACTATATGAGTTTAAATCCTTATAATTATGATTACAAGTCATATTGTTAATGTAAGTTCATCTTATTCCATAAAATACATTTTATGAAGGCCTATTTTTGACATGTTATTTATGGTTATATTTAAATAAAATTATAACACTTTAGTTAATTGAACATTATATAATAGATTCAATATTTTTGAATTAGAATTATTAATATTAGTTAATAATTTTAACTTAATTTCTTGTTGTAATGAATAGTTAATAAAATTAATAATAATTACCATGGTTATGGTAAAATAGGTGTGTAGAGGGTTAACCTAAAATGATAAGTGTTATAATGACATAAAAACTTAATGAAATCGCCTTGGATGGTGTTATTTAGACCTTAAAATTATCAACTTTGAATATGGGACATTTTTTATCCATTTCTCCAAGAAATTAACTAGAAATTATTGTGAAACCTTTGAAAAATTACAAGTGTTCCACTCACATAAATTATAAAATAAAACATTCTCCCTTCACTTCTTCACATTTCTCAATCCATTTGTCTTGAAAAATCTTTAAAAATCATTCCTAAAAATATTTATCCATGTTAAATAGGTTCTGTTAATCTTGACATTCAAACCATGCCATCCTATATGAGAGATCCAAATGAGTTTTCTCTAAGAGAATGTAACCGTCTTATCGATGAGCTTTATTTATTTACTTCATGTTTTTTCATATTAAATTATGTATTTAAAAATAAAAAATAATAACATAATTATTTCCCATGTACAAATATGTTACTATGTTTATGTCATAGTATTTTCACATCTCCTTCTCCAACAAATGGGAAACAAAATTATTGCTTGTGTGTATGGCGAACTACCACCTCTTGAACCGATGTAATTGTTTTACATCAAAGACTCACATGTATAGTCACAATGAATTAAATAATGAATATATATGTTACATATGACATCATATTGAGTCTTGGAAATTAATATATCATCCAATTCATTACCCTTTCACCAATTAAGTAAATTATAACATCACTCATACGTACATACAACCTACCTTCTCCACATAGTGATATTATTAAATATATTGGGAATTATTTTGAGATGTTGTGATGGGTGAGAACTGGTTATAGATATCCCCTCGATGAATCAATAGGTCTAATTAAACAAAGAATTTGGCCATATTAAATGGGTTTTTTGGTGTATACCTACCCATAAATTAAACTATCATAGTGTGAGGTCTTTATAGTATTGATATCTTGATGTATGAGATTAAGATGTCTAATAGTATGAATTTCCATGGAATTTAGTGATAATTATATGTGAGATTATTGAATTTATATTATCGCTAAATGAATTTTCATTCTCAATTTATTGATTAAATGGAGTGTTTTTTCAGTTATTTAGATTTAGATATTTATTATTCTATATTTTATCATGGTAGATTCAATTGTACATAACCCTTACAAATTATCTAAGATTTACCTTATTTTGATTCATTTATCCATTTTAATATGAATAAATCCTTTAATGAGTTTGAAGGATAAACAATGTTCACTTTGGATATGTTTTATATTTTATTCCCAATGTAAAATTGGTATGATGTATACATAGGTATCTCCATGAGTACTAAATTGGTCAGTCATTTAAGATTATATGCCTTGTATCTATAAATATATAATAATTTCACCCCCAAATCGAGGTTTTTGTGGTTGGGGTTGTTAGAATGGGTGTATAAAATATAAATTCAATCTAAATGAAAACTTTATAAGATAAAACTAATTTAAAATTACTTATATATTATATCACTCAAAATTAAGTTTAGGTATACTAAATTTTTTAAACTAATTCCAAATACAATAGAATGAAAAAAAGAAACTTTTTTGGAGATGATGTTAAAAATGTCGATGAAAATAAATGGTGATCATCTCAATCATCATAGAGAGTGATGAAATAGATATTGAGGGCACAACTACAAAGGTAATCTAAAAAGAGATATTGAGAAGTTGTTATTCAAACTCAATTTATAAAAAAATTATCTGCAATTGGCCATTGAAAATAGAATTCTATAAAAGGTTTTCATAAATTATCGAAAAAAAATCTTGGTGAATATTGTTATCTATAAGATTATTCTTGAAAATGTTTATCAAATTTGAGATGACTAGGAATATTTTTATGGCATAATTTACTAACAACCTATTTAATAATCATGATTTTTTTATAAAACAATTCCTATATAGAGTATTGGAAATAGGAGAGTTCCATGTTGATGTTTACTTTTTGTATATATATGAACTTGTAACCATCATGAAACATCCTATAAAACATTTTATGTGCCTCTAGATACTAAGATGTGCATCTCCTTCCCCTCTTGTATTTCCTCCATCCAGGTGCTCTGATCCAAGTTGAATTTTTTTATCTAGATATTTTTATTTCCTAATCCAAAATATAGTCATTAAATATTATTTTGTACATCCATAACATAATTCCATGAAAAATAGAAGGCTCACAATATATTTCTATTGAATGGGTATGAAATTTCATATTTACATATAAAAATAATAAGGTACAAATTCTAAGATACATAAGTTGTAAAAAAAATAAAAGTGATACAAAAGGGGATATGATAAAAGTATTAAGTAATTACATAAATATTTTAATTGAACATATCTTGGACTAAAATAAAGAATTTATAGTGTGGCTATGGCCATTTACTACATACCGTATTTTTTATCTGTTATATTGTGATATTTTCTTGTTAGACTATTCCTTTTACATTAGTGTATTTATGGATGGTTTTTCAATTCTTGATATGAATTTTATATATATTTTTTTCATTATACTATTATTTTGGAACCATAGTGAGGATTTGTTTCATTCCTTTATAGGTTTTTTATTCATCTAATATATATGGTTCTTTTTTGTCAAATTTTCAGCAAAAATATTGCATGATATATAAATAGGTAATGATGATAGATAAAATTCCATTAAGATTGGGGTCAAACCTTGCCTCATGTAAATATCAATTACATTGACTATTGATGGAGTGTGATAATTCTATACATAAATATAACTATATTTGGGATAGTTTTAAATTTATGGATTTGGATTTAGTAAATATTGATTGCATACCAGATGTTGGATTTTCTTATAGGAGTTGAGGTATTTTGAGTAATATTTGTGTAGTTAATTATGGATGAAAAATTGTTCTATTAATTAAAATTATTATAATATAATATTGGGTACCTAGTCGTACTGCATTGAGCATCCTATGAGGCATCCAAAGGAGAGAAAAAGGCCCTAATATAGCCACCAAGTGATTGTTATTCATCCACTAAGAATCTTATAGTGGCCAACAAGTACCCATTTGATAATTGAATTGTATATTAAAATATTTTTATCATATTAAAATATTATTAGGACACATTATCCCTCCTCTTGGACAGTTAACTACATACCTATAATTAGTCAACCCCTCCTTCTTCATCTATTCTTATATCTCCTAACTCTCTTTAACTTGTTTTATTAATGAGAAATATTTTTATTTTCTATCCTACTAGTACTTAAAACCTAATGCACCCTATGATTTTTTCATTCCATTCAAAATTAATTTCATCCATTCTCTAAACCTTTATATTTTATTGTTTTATAGATTCATCATTTTTTCTGAATTGAGGATGAAAAATTAAACCATAATGGTTGATATTATGAACATGGGTTAGATGGTCCCAAATATATTAATTATTATGTTTCATGTTTTGTATGTGATGTGGTACATAAGAATGAGAATTTAGACTAGGTAGGTCAAAAGGGGGTAAAGATATGATTGAATTGTGTTATAAAATAGGAAAATCTTATTAGGGGCGGAATGAAAAAACTTTATATTGTTTTGAGAATTTTGGATTTCATGGATATAAAACATCAATGGGAAACATAACCAATTTATGTGTGTTTGAACATGAATATGTATTTCATCTTGAGAAAACGTATAAGGGGCCTATGAGGGTATATCGTGTACTAGTTAAAGGGATCTATCTAGCATAAATATTTTAATAGTTAATTCAATAGGGGGTTTATCATAATTTACTACTTATTAAGATTTAAATCTTCTCTAGAAAATATTAAAATTATTTTATGTCGTAAACTTGATTCTTAAAACATGGGTTAATTATAGGTATCACAATTGGGATTAGTAAATTCTTGAAAATCACTTGACGATTGTTAGGGTGACATTTTATCATTATGGGTCTTCTGATAAGGGATGAAGTATATTCTAAATGCCTTGAAATCAACCCTAAAGATAAGATTATGGTTTTGGATTTGGATTTCATCTTATAAATACCTACGGGTCATAGTGTATACAATTGATGAGATTTTCATAGATCAATTGAATGGTTGATGCTTGATAATGGTTTCCACTTATGGGTCACAAGAAATATAGTTATAAAAAACATTATTGGTGTTTTTGGACTGTGGTTAATGAAACGTTGAGGGTGGAATTCTCTAAAATACAAATATTTTCATTAATAAAGAGTGGTGAGAGGCGTGATTGAAATTTGGAGATACATTAGTTGAATTTTAGATTAAATAAAAATACAACACCATGGAAAATGAAAGTTCTTCACGGTATATACCATGACATAAAAAAATAGTTATAGTTATTTTAGGGAAATTTATGGTTCATATATATATTTTTAAATAGGGAAATTGAATATAACATATCATGATGGATTTCATGGTTTGGTAATGGTTTTTCCAAATATTGTAACAAAATGGGATGTATGATGAAAATGATTATAGTATAAGTATTTCATAAGAAAAAGGATTTTATTTTAGGGATCAAGTAGTTTTTTATCATGGTTATGTATAGATTCTGGAAAAAAATAATATGTGCCATATGGAAGAAGAAAATTTCAACGGTAGTCATCATAGTTTGAATTATTTTTATGATCTAGTGACCATAAGAATATCATATGGGTATTTTATATAGACGTGTAATTGGGATAAAAACACACCATAGATTGATTAATGCAACAAAATTGTCGATTTTAAATATGATGATTGAAAATTTAAGAATAGTCATATTTTGTTGACATAGAGGAATTACTGGACACGGTATGTGGAGTCAATGGGTTTACCAAAGTTGACCTCATCATGCTAGGTTACAAACTCTTTATACTGAGTAAAGTGATGAAAATAGTTTATATTCCAATTTTTTATCAAGAAGGATAGAATTTGAGATTTTAATGTGGTGTTTTGTACCCAGATTTATAAGGCATATATGAATGATTTTGCACATAAATTTTTGAAGTGGAGTGAATATTTTATTGAAGGGAAATATTTATATTTTCCATTTAATTATATAAATAAATTCACAAATATATAAAATACAGTAGAACATGTTATAGGAGAAAATGTTTTTTAAAGGCATTTTCCAAGATAATTATTTCTAGAAATAATAGTATATAATATTATTGATGCAGTTAGAGTATATTTATTCATCAACAGAGGTACAATAATATTATTCTTGATTGTATAAATCAAACTTATTCATCTGATTGAGCAATAAGTTCTTCTTGTGTAAGATTCTATTGAGTTCAAATTCTTATGAATGGTTATAAATAAAAATGGATTGTGTGTTTTCTTTAAACTTATAAAAAAGTAGTGAACATTAATATTTCTTGGCCCATGGCACATATATATGTGTATACTAGCTAGAAATATCCTAGTATTTTTAAAGAGAACAAAATTAATTTTTTTAATTTATAACATAAAAACATATTGAGGGAGAGAGTTGTGTTTCAACTAATACCAAACTAAGATCTTTGGAAGAGAAATTTTATATTATTATACCTTGATTAACCCCCCCCCCCCCCCCCCCACCCCAAATGGTATTCTTTATTATGATGGAAAAACAAGTTGTATTAGAATGTAAGTTTCATGTTGAAAATTTGTTCTCCCTTTTTTGAAATAGAAATGATATGGAATCATAAACTAATTTTGATCATTGAGGGAAAAAACTTCCAAATATGGAAGAATCAAATTAAGAAATATTTCAATTATTAGGCATGAATGTGTATATTGTTGTCTTATATAGAATATTGGTCAATAGAGAAGGTAATTCTATACTTAATGGAAATCATAAAGAGATACTTATCAATGTTAAGATAAATATTGATTTGGTGGTGGAATTTTCTAGTGAAACCAACATAATTATGATGTTGTATAATTCCTAAAACTCCATGTGGGTAAATTGTTAAATAATTATGAGGGTGAATAAAAGGTATATTAATATAAATTATAAGTGTCTTATAATTTATTAGTGTAATTTAGGATGCAACAGAATAAATCCCTTTGTATTATTGTTTAATTATTTTAATTTGATTACCGAGGGTATGTGTAGTGTCATTGAAACCCTCAATTATCTCAATATTATGAATTGAAACTTGATAAGGTTTCACCATACTTGAATCCATAATATTCATCGATTGAGTAAAATAATTCGTAGACTATATCGTTGGATGAATTTCATTGCATACTTATTGCCTACGAGATAAAGACAAATAAAGGAAATTCTCTAAAAAAGTGATTTTCTATGAAAATCCATTAATATAAATGAGAAATATCACTTTTGAATATGATATAAAAGAAAAATTGGTCGATGAGGTCATATAATTTGTAGATTTAAATATTAAAATGGGAAAATTAATATTTAATTGGAGGCATCCACTTGGATTCATTCTTTGTGTAAAGGATTCTCATACGGTCAATCAGTATCCCAAGAAGTTCTGAGATGTAAACGAATATCATGTGATAAGGTTGAAATAAACTATAGATATAGAAGTAAAAATATATATAATGAATTATTTATCAGAAATGTAATATGATTATAAAATAATATAAATAGAGTAACGGAATGTAACTAAAGGAAATTGATGGTTGAAAAGACCATAATGAGGAAGTTCATTTAGATTTAATTGAAAAAACATAAAGGTATGTGATTAATGATGATAAAAATCATGAATGTAAGGATGATATAGACCTAAAGAAGTATTTAAAGTCCTTTTTTTCAAAATATACATCTATATAGATAAAATGGAGAAGGAAAATGTGATGATATTTGACACTAAATT